>JABSTT010004923.1:0-21122 GCA_013339685.2 Hyalomma asiaticum
ACGCTCGTTGTAACCTAATCCTTGACCTGAGTGCTTCTTAGGGCGTCGCAACTCGGCACAGTTTGAACACTGGTGTCACTCTATGCACACTATGCCCAAACGTTCAATTCTGGCAAGAGCGACACGTGATTTCTTTGTTTATGTCTTTCGCGTCACTTATACCCACATATCCACGGCGCGCATGAGCAATAGGTTTTTTTTTCATCAAATAATGTTGTTTTGTGGGGTTTTACGTCCCAAACCAGTTCTGATTATGAGAGACGCCGTAGCGGAGGGCTCCGGAAATTTCGACCACCTGGGGTTCTTTAACGTGCACTGCATCGCACAACACACGGCCTCAACATTTCGCCTCCATCGAAATGCAGCCGCCGCGGCCGGGATGTTCACTATGCATATCATGATGGTTAAATGACTTTCTCGTATGAAAGACTTATGCTCTCATAGCACACATATAAACTTCGTAAAAATCTGTATTACTGCTTAGCCTCGCAACACAGCCTCGAATTAAATAGCTTCAGCGGGTAACTGTCTTTGCGATGTACAGGCTGCACCATTTAATTCGAAGCTATGTTTCGAGGCTAAGCGGTAATACAGGTTTTTACGAAGTTTCGGTTCCCGCAAACTTTTGCTGCTGACTGTACATGTACATTTCAGCGTCCTAACGTGCCTATAATAAGCAGCGTTCGTTGTACCACGGCGGCTACATAGAAGATGCACGTGTTCCACGCAGCGACCGTGGTTGTACACACATTTCCGCGGGCTTCGGCGACGGTACATATAAAAGACATAGTCAAGTGCATATGCCATATTATTACGCTGCTATGTATCCTATAGCGAACACTGCACCATTACTTCCAATTAGGCGGCACTAAGCGGCACTAACTGACAGCCACCGTCATTTGGCACTATTCGACTGTTAATCAGCACTAGCCTACACTAGCTAACAATAGCCCATTTTTAGCCAACATTGGCCACCACTATTCTAAGTTAAAATTCGCGAGGCAATACTTGTCGAGAGTGAGACAACGTTAGCCAACTTTAGCCACCACCACTCAACTTTGGCAAGCACTAATTGGCACTAGTGAACACAAGCCACAATCCAACCTTCATAATAAAGTGGTAGTCGACACTAGCCTGCACCTACAGTTATGCAGTGTCAGCCAACAATTAGTCAAAATTAGCAAGCATAACCAGGTGACAGCTAACACTGTCGAGTACTAGCCAACAGACAACCACAACTACGCGAAATCAGAAACCAGAAGCCAACGTTAGCCAAAATACGCACCATTGGACACACTAACCAGAGTGTTTGTATTAAGGGAGTGACACCTGAAATTGCGGTTAAATGAAGCGTGGCATAGCTTGGCGGTGAAGCATTGGTACACTGCTTTCTGTTGTCTATGGATTGCTGCATGTCGCCTGCTGCTGTTCACACGACCATAACTCGGCCTTAATATTGCAGTCAACGCATAAAAAAATTACACCATCTCCCCGAAGAGGACCATGGGGTGATGCGGAGCATCGCTGGGAGTTTCAACGGTACATTTTTAACGGCGGTGTTTACAGGTTTGCAGTGTTTTCGGAGATACTACTGATACTACTGAAGCGAAGCGCGCGCGGGCGCTTTCTACCCGCTTTATTTATTGGAGCAGCTGCTGGAGAGAGGGAAGAGAAAGGAGAGTCGTGCATGCGTAGTGTGAGTGCAGACGGACGCCGCGCGCGCGCTCTCTCTGCCCGCTTTATTTATTGGAGCAGCTGCTGGAGAGAGGGAAGGAAGAGGAGAGTCGCGCATGCGTAGTGTGAGTGCGGACGCCTGTTGACCTGTGACATACCCGCGAGCAAGAGATGCTCCGCATTAAAACGCATCCCAGTCTTATTATTTGCTTCTATGCAGCAAAAGGAGTCGACGCTGACAAGCGTCGCTGCCCTCCCGGCAACCGAAATCTGCTTTTAACCGCGGCGAACGCGGCAGCGTCTCCCAGGCGTTGCACTTCTCTCAATTTTTTCGAACAGCGTTAGGCGCTGTGTTGTTTTAAAACACTAGAAGGTCGGCCTTTTGCCGAAACAGTGGTCCTACAAGCCTGTCCGCACCAACTCTTCTTTCCGTACTACTTGGAGGAAACATCCTGAGCGGAGGAACGCTGTGCCAAATAATTTTCCAGTGCGCGGGGGAAGGCGCCTGTCTCTTCGCCAGCTCCTCAATTCCCCTTCTCACGAGTAAGGTAGAAAACTGGAGAATGTTTTCGCTATCCTGTCTCTCGTTCCTTCCTAGTATATGTATTCGTAAAAGGAGTCAGCTCTTGCCCCTCCACAGTAGCTGCTCGTTCATGTTCATGGTCAGTAAGTTGTAACGCTTTCTGAGACACGTTAGGAACAAATGCAGAATGTGCTAGGACAAGGATAGTGCGTGAGAATGCCGCTATTCACTTGTCCGTACTTATGAGGTCCTTCCTGTCCAGCGAATAAGCCCATTTGATTGCGTCGTCAATTATCTTCGAAGGACTTCTGGTCAATTAGTGCTTTACGAAGCTGGTCACAGTTCCGAGTGAATTTACTGTCGTCAAAACAAACCCTTTTAAACCGTATAGCTTGGCTATTCGGTATGCTTGTGTTGCAGTGTTTCACATGATTGTGAGAAGGCAATCTTTGAGTAGAAAGGAGGGAAACGCACTTATGGAAGGTTCCCGATATTTTGACCTCCTGGAGTTGCTCAACATGCACCGACATTGCTGAGTGCACGGGTCTCAAGCATTTTCGCCTGTAACAGAGACGATCGCGCCGCGAGGTCGAGTTTGAACCTGCGTCGCCTGCGTCCTTTGAGTCCGCAGTCGAGCACCGTAACAACCACCGAACCACCGCTACGGACCAGGGTCGTGTGCCCCCTAGAGTGGGCTAAAGTTTCCTTCCGTCCTTTTTGCGTAAACATAATGTGTTCATAAGTAATAAATATTAAGAAAGACGTTGATAATACAGCGGTCCACGTATATTTCGCTTCTTGAAAGCAAACAACGCTCGTGCATACTCTTACTGGGATTTTTTCTATTTTTTGTTAAAAACATCCGCACTGTAGCTCTAGCGGCCAGTAGCTGACGACGCCGCTGGCGTCCGCTGCTGTAGCGCGCGTTTCGCCCCGAACGCAACGTGTTGTCTGTGGGGGGGGAGGGGGTGGAACAAAAGTGATTCCTTGCTTAGCCGACAGAGGAGATGCGCCTGCATCGGCCGACTCGCCATAGCACATACGGAGGCGCGCGTTGAAGCAGGCTCCGGTAACGTTCTTTCTTTCTCCGTTATTTAGGGCCATTCAGCCCGACGATAGGAAAGTTGTTACCGCTGTCACAGTGCACAGTCACTGTCACCGCACTTGTAATAGAAATATTGAGAGTATCAATTGTAATTTCTTTCTCCTTCTCCAAGGCACCTAGCAGCTCTCAAGTAACGTAATACCTTTATTTAGAAATTGCATATAATTTAATTATCTGGCACTTACAACCAATATTAAAGTTGGGCTAGTGTGTGTGTGTGGATTCAACATAAAAAGAACGGCACATGAACGGAGTCTCAATGAAGAATTAAAGGCGCAGAGCGCTCCACTGGAATGCCAGTTTATTGCAAAATACACGATCTCTCTCTCTCTCTCTCTCTCTCTCTCTCTCTCTATATATATATATATATATATATAGTATGTATATATATAGAGAGGGAGAAAGAGATCGTGTATTATATATATATATATGTATATATATATATATATATATATATATATATATATATAATATATATATATAGAATCTAGAAGCGAACCGCAAGGGAAGATGGAGGCATCCATCGATCGCTCAAAAAGATTGAAAAAAGGGAATGTCGCAGGAGCCAACGTTTCGACAGGTGCACTTGTCTTCGTCAAGACAGCGACTACCTTCTCCAGCGTTCCTTTATGCACGCCATTGCACACTCTGCCCCGTCCACAGAAGGACAGGAGGAGAAGAGTGCCATGTGCGAAAAGAAAAAAAAAAAGGGGGGGGGGGGGGGTGTGCTATTAGGGTGTAGGGGAACTTGGGTGACAGGTGTTAGCGCGACTAATATACATGGCAAGAACAAAAAATCCGCTCGTGGTAAATATTTCCACGTGGTGACAATATTTACCTCGCCGCTGTTGTTGTGAAAGGCGTTATCACCTCCCAGTGACACGCGCGCTCATTTTGATTGTTTGCGGGGAGCGCTGTTATCACTTTTTGTTACGCGCGACGCAGGCCGCGTTTATCTTGCATGCCACTTCTGGAACCGTGTCGACCATTCTTGTAACTTTGCATAATTGACGCGCACATTTGAGTGACTTCTGGAACTCCAGAGATAATGCGAGAACGCGTTATGACGCGTGTATAAAAGCCGACGCATTACGCCGCTTGTCAGTCTTTCCGTCGACCGACGACTGTTCACGCCGCTGTTGCTGTGAATTGTGATTGGCTTTGTTTTGCTGGGCACAAGTTCGCCCAATAAACAGTGCGCCTGACACCACTTTTGCGTGCTTCGTCTCAACTGCTGCGTGTGTCACAACCACGTGACAATATCCTGGGAACGCACTTTGTGCACAGCCGTTGAAAACAGGAAGAAGAAACGAACACATACGGTACAGGCGTTGCACCTATCGCGCGTGTCCCCCCTCCCACCTCGTACCACCTGCGCCGCACCCGCAGTGTATTTTTGATAAGGTAAAAGGCAGGAGACACAAATATTCACGCGTTCTGACCGCCAACGTGTGGACACCAGATTCTCAGCAATGACAAAAGCTAGATCATTACATAAGCTACTCACAAGATAATGCAACAAGACAGAGTCGAGAGCTAAAGAACCTATCTCGCGAAGAACACGATTCCTGAAACAACTCGCGTATAGAAAGGACATCATAATAAAACCAGCGGACGAAGGTCGTAGCATAGTAATATGGCCAATAGAAAGTACAAGAACGAGACAATCAAGCAGCTCACTAACAATGCACATTACCGAAAATTAGATTCCGACCCGACTGCGGAATACAGCGACAGGATACGGTAACAGATCTTTTAGCCAGCGAGTTAATCACACATTCCGAGTACCACTTGTTAATGCCTAATAATAAACAAGGACGCCGTTTCAGCGTTCCTTCCTAAGATCCATAAGGTTAGCCTAGATGAACTACTTAGCGCCGAAATACCGAGCGGACCCATAGTATCCAACAACACCCCAACGGAGTCATTATCGAACTTTCTTAATCACTACCTATCCGACATACCGCCCACCCTTCCATCCTTTATTCAGGATCCACCTCACTTCTGCGGACTATAGAATCCATTAACGAAATTCAAACATTC
Source organism: Hyalomma asiaticum (assembly GCA_013339685.2). NCBI lineage: Eukaryota > Metazoa > Arthropoda > Arachnida > Ixodida > Ixodidae > Hyalomma > Hyalomma asiaticum. Next base: position 5,346 of record JABSTT010004923.1, read on the forward strand.
TCCGATTAGGCAATCTGGTAACATGAGATGCCATCTCCTATACACGAATATACCGATCACAGAAGCAATCGAAGCGCTCTCGAAGGCAATACATTATAGCAAGTGTGCATACGTCACTGAAGTTTACCTTATATTGCATTACTGAAACTAGTCCTTACACTTAATTACTTTGAATTTGACTCGACTAACTACCACCAAATTTTTGGCACCAGCATGGGAACTCCTTTTGCGCTGATCTACTCATCTTCATGGGGAACAAGCACAGCTCATGGAATCGTCGGCGCTAAAACCTCGCACCTACCACCGTTACACAGACGATATCTTTATTATTTGGGAACATGGTGGTGCAGAAACTAGATTAAAATATTTTTACTTATTATATAACAATCTAACAAAAATAACAATCATAATTAGATTACACAGCGCACAAGTGCCCGTTTTGATAACGGAAAATGATACAGGAATACAGCTGCCTAAACGATACATATAAATATTCCTTTTTCCGAGAACCATAAGCGCTTGGAACAAGAAGTTGTCGATAGCCTCAGTGTGGAAGCGTTTCTTACACAATCGAGGAAAATGTGTGGGTAAAGCTTTCCTCACATCACGTATTCAATTGCAGTGTCTCATGCGTTGTTTTCTTGTTTAATGTGTTTGAGTTGCAGTTTATTTGAATAGCAATGTTTTACGCGTTGATTCATGCTTATTATTGTATAACTTCTTTGTGCTGTGCTTTGCGATGTACCTGCTTTGTGTGTTCACTCCTTCTTGGATTCAAGTGACTCCGCAGTATTTCTAATAAAAATAAACAATAAAAAGTGCACTAAACACATTTTTTGATCATTTCAACAACTTTCATCCCAGCATTAAGTTTTCCATGCACCACTCTTCTAGTAAAATTGATTTCCTCGACATGATAGTATCCATCGAAAAAGTAAAAAAACTAAACACGACACTTTCCAGAAAGACAACGGATAGCCAGCAATACCTAGATTATAATAGTCATCACCCGCGGCACTGCAAACGGGGGATATATAGGACAGGCAAGGCGCATAAGAAGGAGTTGTAGCAGCGACGCGGATTACGTTCACCACTTAAGCAATTTAAAGGCAACCTTAGCCGAACGAAATCACCCGCACGACACTCTAAACAAAGGATGCAATGACGCGCGTAAACTAGATAAGACACCAGCACTACAAAAAAAAAAAAAAAAGGCCCTAAAGCACAGGTCAACCGTCCGCTAGCATTCATAAGGAAATACTCTAATGCGCCTCCAAACATAAGTAATATCCATCGCAAATACTATCCAATATTAACAAGCAACGATCACCGATGAAAAGCGTTTCCCGAAATACCAAGAGTCACCTACCGTCGTAATAGAAACATTAGGGACTTGTTAGTCCATGCCAAGGTAAACCCTCAGCGCACCGACTGCGTAATAACTTACGTCCATCCCAGATGCAAGACTTGCGAACATCTGATCTTAAAGATAAAAACACGGGAAGTAACTATGTCTATCATATAAAATCAAGATTCACTAGCACTAGTTCAAACGTTATTTAAATGTTGGAATCTTCACTCTGTCACGACAAATACACCGGCGAAACTGATCAATTAATTAATATTAGATTAAACGGGCACCGCGCAGACACCGCGAATAAGTGGCGGAACATTTTAATATTGCAGGCCATAAATTCAACGAACTCAAACTTACATACTTCAGGCAAACTTCCGCTCACGAGGGACAGAACATACAGGGAATCGTCTCTCGTATATAAGTTCAATAGTCTCCAGCCTACACGCAAAAACCTTTCAAAGGGTCCATTAGATACATTGGGGTTTTAACAAAGACAACAAAAGGCTAAGGTGTGCACAAGCTAACAATGTTTCTTCTAGAAAAGCGACTTCCAGGTGCGAATTCCCCATCCATTTCGACGAGGACAACAGCGTTAAGCAGTGAAGCCACATTAATAGCAACAAGCTTTTGGTGAAATGCGCTGTGGATGTGGCGCAGGTGGTGTGGTTTGAGAGGGGGACACAATGAGATAGGTGCAAAGCCTGTACCTAGCATATGTATGTTCTAGGCCTGCGCACACAATGCGTTTCCAAGATAGGTACGAAGAGCGGATTTTTTGAAGCTTTGGCTCCTGCCATGTATATTACTCACCCTAACACCTCTCACCCAACTTCCCCTGCACCCAAACCCCCTTTTTTGCCTTTTCGCACGTGCCCCTCTTCTTTTCCTCTCCTTCTGTGGACGGGGGAGAGCATGCAATGGCGTACATAAACGAACGCTGGAGAAGCCAGTCGCTGTCCTGACGAAGACAAGTCCACCTGTCGAACGTTGGCTCCTGCGACATTCCCTGTTCTCATTATTTTTAGCGATCTGTTCATTAATTATGCTATTTTATTTTGGAATAAGCAGAAAGTAGTTAAACTGGACGAAAAGCCAAACCTGCCTTCGGTGGGAACCGAGCCCACGACCTCCGGATAATGCGTGCGATGCTCTACCGCTGAGCTAGCAAGGCGGGTGTCCCCCCGTCCACTGTATAAGGTATTTATTATATAATCATGGCAGTGATAGGCAGCGCCACTTGTAGCCATGGCGGCGAGTGTAGCACACTCTTACTGCCGGGAGGCATCACGCAGAAAGCGGTCTTATGGCGAGATGGCTGCTGCACAGTAAACCCTCGTATGTTACCTAAAGGCAGCAAGTCTGCCACAACGAGGCCGAAGCTGTGAAATAACGAAAGGGAAGGGCTCAAGGGCTCGTTTATTTCTTACACACAACTTAATAAACCAGCAAACAATGACGTTTAGGAAAGCATAGGGCAAGCTATTGAAATTCCTAATTATGGTATTGCAACTTTGGAATAAGTACAAATGAATTAAAGTGGACGAACAGACAAACGTGCCTTCCGTGAACCGAGCTCTCGGCCTTCGCATAACGCGTCCGATGCAATATATATATATATATATATATATATATATATATATTATATATATAATATATATATATATATTATATATATATATATAATATATATATATATATATATATATATATATATATAGAAAGACTTAGGCCGCATCGTGTGTTAGCTGGTACGAATGTGGGAACAGAACACCTGTATGAGTAACACCAGGTTCACAATCACATGTGTCATATTCCAGTGGGATTTCTGTGGAGTCTTTTCTTGCATTATGGTCCTTGTACCTCAATTGAACTTTCGCTGGTTGGCGAGGGCCGAGCGTTATTCAGCATTCGGGAGTCTGGACAGGCTGTTTAGTCGCTTCTGTTTCGTGTGACTTCCTTTTTTTCTTTAGCAAAAGTGGAACCCTGTGTGGGATGTCCTTTAGACAGAACTGTGTGGCGCGTGTTCCGCTGTGCTGATGACTACTAAGGGGTGGCAAAAAAATAAAACGTGCTCTGCATGAAGCCGTTAGCAAGGTGTTAAAGGCGTTTAAGTTAGAAGGAACGGGTCTTCCTTTCACTTATGAGCTTCCAAACCCCAATTCGCCGCAGTTTGTTGATCTTAAACTGGGTTTTAAAGCTTCACACATTTGCTGGTGTTACGCACCGAGATCCGCTAAGCCAATTCTTAACTTTGGTTCATCACACTCAAAACTTGTAAATAGAGGCACCGATGCTGCATTTTTAAGGTCCGCACTGCAAACGAGCTGGTTTTCCTTCCTTCGTGGCTGTTAGCTAAAAGTTGATTCAGGTGGTAAAGCAATGCAGTGAAAAGAGGGCCAGTGAATAATCGAATGAGCACAAAAGGAAACCTGCTGTCGTTCCTTATGTGCATAAGCTTGCAGACAGCCTAAAACATGTACAACCGCCCAAATCTTTAACTATCCTGCGCGAGCGCCGACTTTTTGTGCGTAAGCGCCGTACGACGGAGCCAAGTTGCAAACAGGGCGAGAGTAAGCGCATGCCCATGAAGCGCGCTCAGTTGGGCCCATCGTCTGCTTGGCTGTTCCTTCGTGAGAACGTCGCCCCGCATTAACTCACTTCAGACGGACAGACAGCCCCTCTTGCCCGTATCTTATGTTCCGAAGATCAGCAAGCAACCGAGAAAATGAAATCCGCGGATACGTCACACGCCCCCGCGCATGAGATAAGCTGACAAATGTGGATCGTTCATTTGTTATCTGGCGACGCAAGCGCTTTTTTTTTTCCCTTGTAAGAGTCCGTCTGAAGTGAGTTAATGCGGGGCGACGTTCTCACGAAGGAACAGCCAAGCAGACGATGGGCCCAGCTGAGCGCGCTTCATGGGCATGCGTTTACTCTCGCCCTGTTTGCAACTTGGCTCCGTCGTACGGCGCTTACGCACAAAACGTCGGCGCTCGCGCAGGATAGCTAAAGATTTGAGCGGCTGTCCCTTCCCGTTACGAAGTTGATCTTGTTCTTAAGGCACCTAATAAACTAGTGAAAGTTCTCTCTTTGGTCCCAAGAATCATCATCGTCATCATCATCATTATGTCCACTGCAGGACGAAGACATCTACCAAGCCTCGCCATCCTTGCCTGTCCTGCGCGAGCTGATTCCATTTGATGCCTGCGAAGTTCCTCCATGATTTCGTCCCCCCATTTTACTCTCTGCCGCCCACGGCTGCGCTTACCCTCTTGGTATCCATTCCGTCGTTCTAAATGTCCATCGGTTATCTAGCCTTCTCATCACATGGCCTGCCCATGTCCATTTTTTCTTCTTAATATCGTTCAATATGTCGGCGACCCCCGTTCGTTCTCTGACCCCCTCGGCTGTCTTCCTATCTCTTATAGAGTAACGCCTATCATTTTTTCGTTCCATCGCCCGCTGCGCGGTTCTTAACTTCCTCTCTAGCTTCTTTGTATTTTTGGAAGAAATCTTCAAAAGGTTAGACTGGGAAGAGACAGGGCTCAGGATTAACGGCGAATATCTGAGTAACCTGCGACTTGCAGACGACATAGTACTCTTTAGCAATGATGGCGACGAACTGCAAAAGATGATTGAAGACTTAAGCCGAGAAAGCGCTAAGGTAGGATTAAGGATGAACATGCAGAAAACAAAGATAATGCTAAGTGGCACGGCAAAAAAACGTCTATTCACAACCGAAACCCATACATTAGACGTCGTAGAAGAATATCTGTACCTAGAACAGCTACTTACAGGAGAACCCACCCATATAAAAGAAATTCACCGTAGAATAAACATGGGATGGCGCGAATATGGGAGAAATTCCCAACTCATGAACGGTCCCAAGAATAGCACAACATAAATAACAATCGGTTTCACTGAACAAAAAATGTCCCGTTGATCAAAACAAACTCAGCAATGTCGCTTGTGCAATGGGGATCGCTTAGCGCTTTCTGTTGTCTTGTGGTTTGCTATATGGGAAAACGGGGCGGTGCCTGAATAAACTCCTTCATGAACACAACCTTTCCCTGGACAAGAACCCCTTTCCAATATGGCATCCACCTGTGCCATGTGTGGGTGTGAACATACTTTTACTGATACTGGTGTTCGGTTCACACATTCGGACCAGCCAACACGCGAGGTGGAAAAAAGCCTTTTATATTTGTAAGTTTAACGGGTCATGTATTAGTGAACGATAAGTCAGTTTGTAAAAAAGGAAATTCTTTTTATCGATGAACGCATCACTTAGATTAGAAATGTAAAGTTGACTTCTTTTTTACATGAACCGAGTGCGTGGTCATTGCATATATCTTCGGGTTTTTTCAAATCAACCTTAAGTTGCGTTTGCAGCACTGTGTGTCTTTTCTTCTTTCGGTCTCCGTTCCTGTGCTCTGTCTTTTTAGAATGGTACTCACACGTTCTTACCGTGTGACATTACAGAAGCTTTTGCTTCTGAAGTCCTCACATCCACGCGTGCGAAAATAATTCAGGTTGTGGTGATTAGAGCTGTGTGTGCTGTTCCTTCGTGCGTATCTTTAGGGCAGTCTCCTCTTCCTAATTCTTGCAGCCAGTGTCCGGATGTTCTGCGCTGAGTACAAGTGCTCACGGTGTGGTCAGGCGCTTTTCTTAGTATGCAGTGTGGATCTTTACACGACCGCACGGGAGACACGTCGCATTGGCGTTTGTCACCGTGAGGAAATTGAAACATTCACTCGACTGAAATAAGGACACAGGCCCAACGTCACGAATTTAATGCACTTGCGTACGTGAGTGCCTAGCAGTACGCAATCGTGAAGGGCCTTCTAATAAGCGAGTATTTCCTACGTCTACGCAATCGTCCCAGCAGCATCTTTTGTTTTTGCATGAACAGGAATTATTCATTCTCTGTTCTGAGAAATTTAATCAGGCCGTTCTCCGATTTCTGGATATTGGAGAATCAGAGATCATTTGAAAAGTATGGCTGGGTAAAGCAGAGAATTTCTCCGATTGGCGCACGCAAAATATTCATCATCACGAAATGATCAAGTAAGTGCGCGCGAACTACCACATTAAATGCCCAATGCACGGCATTTGCGCGTCCATTTGCGCTGGTCTAATTACTCACAGATCCTTTTCCATCTGTGATTTTCTAGTTGATCAATTCTTCGCTGTATAGAAACGCTGTTGTGGAAGGCTCCCGAAATTTTGACCTCCTGGAGTTCCTCAACATGCACTGACATTGCTCAGTGCACGGGTCTCAAGCATTTTCGCCTGTAACAGAGACGATGACGCCGCGCGAGCGAGTTTGCACTTGCGTCGCCTGCGTCCTTTGAGTCCGCAGTCGAGCGCCCATATAACCACCGAACCACCGCGAAGAACTGAGATCGTCTGCCCTCTAATTGGGTTAAGTTTCTTTAAGTCCTTTTCGCGTACAAATAACGTGTTCATAAATAATAAATATTGAGAAGAACGTTGATAATACAACGGCCCACGTATATTTCGTTTCTTGGAAGCAAACAACGCTCGTGCATACTCTATACTGTTATTTTTCTTTTCTTTGTTTTTTTTTTTTTTGTTAATGACACCTGAACCGCAGCTCTAGGGGCCAGTAGCTGAGAACGCCGTTGGCGTCCGCTGTAGGGCACGTTTCCCCCGAACGCAATAGGGAGCCTACATGACTGTCATGTAGGTCATGTAGGCTCCCTAGAACGCAAGGTGTGGTGTGTGTGTGTGAGGGGGCAAGGGGGGGCGGAGGGGGGGAACAAAGTGATTCCTTGCTTAGCCGACATAGGAGATGCGCCTGCATCGACCGACTCGCCATAGCACATACGGAGGCGCGCGTTAAAGCATGCTCCTGGAACGTTATTTCTTTTTCCGTTATATTATTTAGGGCCACTCAGCTTGACGATGGGGAAAGTGTTACAGCTGTCACAGGGCCTATTAAGCGAATTTTATTTCCGGATGTTCTACAGTACAAGGGAAATACTCATTTGTGCACTCGAAAAATACAAAATATACAGAAAGTACAAAATACAGTATACAATGTTGTACATGTGTATGTACAGGCAAACATGACGTTCACAGTGTATGATATTACAATGAAGACTGCATATATACAATGAAGACTGTTTGCACTTGCAGACAAGAATCAAGCACATACACTACGTGAAAAGGACATTGTTTTTCATTACAACATTCACACTGTAGGTTGTTACAGTAGAACAAACACTAGCCTACCTTCTCAGTAAGGAAGCAAAGGCATGGACACTCTGTTTTTCCTAATGACAATGAATCGTGTGGACCAGCGCCGGAGGAATGCTTCCTCCCCCAGAATCACTAATTCTTCGTTTAGATGCGTGAGCATTAGGTTCCTTAAACGGTACAACAGAGGAAACATGGCTCGCTGCGGGCGTCCCCGCAGGCGCACCACTCCCTCCGCTTCCATAAGACAAAAGCACCGATCGCCATTATCAACTCAACAAAACCGTCTCTATGGCGAGACTGCCATTGCATGCTGACTTGAAACATGGTGTTAACTAAGCGCCAGAAAGTGCGCGCCACAAGACATTCGTGATTCCACCGTGTATTGAAGTGTGGGGGCATCCTTCGACACACATGAGGATCTTCGCCGTTCTCTTATTAAACGACTCTCTGAGATGTGCTAGTTTTTAAGTCACTGTCACCGCGCTCGTAATAGAAATATTGCGAGTATTGTAATTTATTTCTCCAAGGCACCTAAAAGCTCTCACGTAACGTAATACCTTTATTTAAAGATTGCATAGAATTTCATCATTTGGCACTTACAACCAAAATAGCAAGTTGGGCTAGTGGGTGTGGAATCATTCTAAAAAGGAGTGGTCAGGAACGGAGGATGAAAGAAGAAAAAAAACACGATGCTTTCTCTCTCTCCCTATATATATATATAATATATATATATATATAATATATATATATATATATATATATATATATATATATATATATATATTTTATTTTTACATACTGCAGCCCAATTTGCGCTATCGCAGGAGTGGGTTTTTTATACATCAGCACACACAGAATACAACTCTGAACAACAAACAAGAATAGAACTCTTAATAAACAAATTCTAAATCAATACATTCATGCAAGAAATCCTTTAAAGGCAATGATCTAGTTGACCCAGGTAATACATTCCATATTTCTATAGTGTGCGGGAAAAAGCTGAATTTAAATAGGTTAGTACGTGGATGGAATGGTGTCAGGTTGAGCTTGTGACTATTCCTTGTGGGTTTCAGTTTATCAGGAGACAGATATTCGTTAGTTAATGCGTAGCGTGGGGTATTAACAAGAATATGCAGCAACTTTAAGCATTCGAGATCGCGTCGCTCAGACAAGGTTTGCAGACCTAGCGTAGCAAGTTGAGAGGAGGGTGAGAAATTCCAGTCGTACCGGCGGAAAATGAAACGGATGGCTTTCTTCTGAACGGATTCTAGTGTGCTGATGTCCGATTTTTTATGAGGGTCCATACGGGGCAGGCATATTCGAGGATGGGACGGATGAGCGATTATAGGTTAGCAACTTTGTTTCGCGTGGAGCATCTTTTAATGTACGATTTAGGTAGCCCAGTTTCTTTAAAGCTTTATTGCAAATGTATTCAATGTGTTTAGACCAAGACATATTAGGTGTGAAGATGAGGCCTAGGTATTTATATTCGGACACACGTGAAAGAGAGTAGCCATTGAAAGAGTAATCAAACAATGAAACGGAGCTGCGTTTACAGAAGGAAAGAGCAACTGTTTTAGTAAAGTTTATGTTCATTTGCCATGTGTCACACCATCTGCAAAATTGTGCAAAACAATCATTAAGTAAATTGTGGTCATCATTGGTATTAATTACATTATATAAGACACAGTCATCAGCGTAAAGGCGGATTTTCGCAGGCACATAATTGGGTAAATCATTTATGTACAATAAGAACAAAAGTGGTCCCAGGACTGAACCCTGGGGGACTCCGGATGATACATTCCCAACAGACGAGTTTGAAGAATTAAAAGAAACAAACTGAGAACGGTTGTTTAAAAAGCTAGCAATCCAGTCAACTAAGGAATAATTGTTAAGAACAGCGTGAAGTTTGTGCAGAAGTTTAGAATGTGTAACAGTGTCGAATGCTTTTGAAAAGTCAATGAAAATTGCATCAATTTGGTAACCAGAGTCTAGAGCATGCGAAATGTCGTGAGAAAATTCTACAAGCTGGGTTGTTGTATTAAAACCTTGGCGAAAACCATGCTGGGCATTACTTAGGATGTTATTATTTTCAAGAAACCCCATGATATGCTTAAAGATTACGTGTTCTAAAAGTTTACATGATTGAGACGTTAATGAAATCGGGCGATAGTTTAATGGTGACTGCTTGCTGCCAGATTTATGCATAGGAAGAATTTTCGCTAACTTCCAAGCTGAAGGAACAGTTGAGGTGCATAAGGACTTTTGAAAAATTATGGTCAAGTAGCGGATGGTCCACTCACAATATCTAACAAGAAAAATATTAGGAATGCCATCAGGACCAAGAGATTTCTTATTTCCCAAGTGCAAAATTAGGTTCATAACACCGTCGAGAGATACGGAAATATCACTGACTGACTTATTTGAACCATGGTGAAAACTAGGGATATCTAAGTTGTCAGTTGTGAATACAGATTGGAAGTATTCATTGAACGCGTTGGAAATGGTTGAGGGGTCACTACATGGAACGTTATTTATAACAACTGTATTTGTGGCAGTTGAGGTGGGTAAAATAGAAGCACAAAATTTTTTAGGGTTGCTTTTCATTAAATCTTGCAATGTAACTTTGAAATAGAAGTCTTTCGAGGAATTAATTTTGATCCGAAGTTCTTCTTGGGCGAGGTTAAATTCCTGTATTTTAAGGGGGTCACCATTTCTTTTTAAACGCCTCAGTCTAGCAACACGACGCGATAGGTGAAGTATATCACGCGATATCCAGGGAAGGTGGGGGTTTTTCTTTTTCGTTTTTAATGGGACAAAGCGCTCAATGCAAGTTGCGACAGTCTTCTCAAAAGAAGCCACCAAGGAATTCACATCATTACATTCGCTTAGGCGTTCAAAATCATCAAAAGAGTCTGACAAAAAGTCAAAAACAGATGCGTCGTCGGCTCGTGAAAAATCGGGAAATGTAGAATAGACAAAGTGGTTGGTACGAACAGGAACAGAAATTGATACCAGAACGGCCTTGTGGTCTGAAGTACCTTCAACAACTTCGCATTCATAACCATTGTCTAAGAGGAAAGGACGAACAAAAACTAAATCTAAAACTGCATCACCTCGTGTGTTAGTTTCAACAATCTGTTTTAAACAAAAATAGAGTGAGAAGTCTAACAGAACTTTGCTGATTTCTACGTCATAGCCTGTGAGCGATAGAGATGGCCACAAAATACCTGGAGTGTTGAAATCACCCAGGCATATCAAGCTGGAAGTAGATAAGAAGCGCTCGTGCATGAAAGTTGTTAAAGCGAGCAGCTGATCAATGTTAGATGATGGCGAGCGGTAGATTACGCCAAAAACTATGGAAATGCTTCCAAAAAATACCTTGCACCAAACAGATTCGGTATCAGGTGGACTGGGTATAACTGAAAATTTAAGATCAGACCGTAAAAATAGTGCAACACCCCCTCCCCTGCCCTGACGTCTGTCAGTTCTGATGATATATATATATATATATATATATATATATATATATATATATATATATATATATATATATATATATATATATATATATATAATCATAGACGGATCACGTACCTTTTTATTACGATGTTTCGGCGACGAGAGCGGCCTTTTTCAAGCTTAGAATGCAAATGGTACAAACAGAGCTTACAAGACGGTAATAGGAAATAGAAAGGGAGAGAGCATGGCGGGTGATCAAAGCGCGAAAAATAAACGGGGGGGGGGGTGTATGAAATAACGTAATATATATATACATATATAATATATATATATATATATATATATATATAATATATATATATATATATAAGGGAAGTTAACTAAAGTGGCCGAAAAGGCAAACCTGCCTTCGGTGAGAGACCGAACCCCCGACCTTCGGATGTCGCGTCCGATGCTCTACCGCTGAGTGACGAAAGCGGTCGTCCCTCCGTCCACTTTATTGGGTATTTATATCTATGGATTTCGGGAAGTGTTAGGCAGCGCCACTCGTAGGCATGGCGGCGAGCGTAGCGCACTCTTATTGCCGGGAGACAGCGCATTGAAACTTCAAATATTTCATTATTTTATGACAATAATCTAAGTGCATTAAGGTATTACAAATGAGGCCAACAATGTACATAACTGGTAATAACGTACGACATAGGCACAGATATCAGTTATAAGAAATAATTATACTGTATCACAGCAAGAGGTAACACACATTGTACACCGAAATTGACATACTTGACGGCAACCGTATTAGCTATGCTAGAAATAGCACAGATCAAGGAAAGTGCTGGAATCGCTAACGAACGAATTCAGAAAAAGTATACATTTATTTAACCAAGATCTGTTTTCTTGAAAAGTTTGGCGTGTTAATTACACTTGAGCAGCAGAAGCTTCTCAAATAGGCCGTCATCTAGACGTCGTCGGTTCGGCCTCAACACAAGACTCGCGAACGATAAAAGTCTCTCTACCGCTGCAGAGGAGCACAAATTCGTGTTATAGCAGACACAAATACAGCCTTCATGGCCGGATTGTTCTAAAATATGGCGACATCTCTTGTTGGGTCCTGTAAATATCGGAACACTTCCGCTCTCACATGTGTTCTGAGCATTCCGAAGCCGTAGTGTCACCGTCGTCAAAGTTACAGAAACCATCATTTATCACCACCGATGATGACGGCCGGTCGCACGTGTCCGTCTGGAGAGCTGCTGAAGCTCATGCACAGCGGGACAGCAGCGGAACGGCACTAAATTTTCGCGTGGAAACACGCCATTGGAAACACGTCTCAGCTCATACTCCGGGAAAAAAAAAAAAAGCCTATGAAATGCTCTCGTCCTGCATAGTATCGCGATACCGACACAAATACCGAGATACAAATACATTTTTCACATGTATCTCGATACAGCAATAGAGATAGTCAAAAGTATCTCTGAAACGCTGTCGCGATACTCGCGTATCGCGATACTGCCCAGTACTTGTCCATCCTTCAGAACGACCCGTGCTTGCTGTTCAGACTGGCTCAGAGAAAGCGAAAGAAAGACTGCCGTCCCCACGTCATCGGTCTCGCCCCACGAAACTTCCCTGCGACCCTGCGGGCGCCTGCGAGTCTAACTAGCCTCCGTGGTGTAACACCTGCCACTGCTCGCTTGCTTTGCCGAGCGGTTTTCTGAGTACAAGATGCCAGTGACGCCGAGGCCCTCGCACGGGAGCCGTAACCGCAATCTCAGAACCAATGCACTGAGCGTCGGTATAGCAAAGCGCGCATTGAAAGTGTCTTAGTGCGACGGGAGCCGTAGCGGTGGGATCTGAAGGGACGAAATATATTTCTCGGCTCGCGGCTATTCGGCCTGCGTTGCCGTACAAGGCTGGTTGAGAGCAAGAAATTTTTTTCCTCCGGCCACATGGAGCGGCTGCATTGACTGCATGAGCGAAAGCGAAGCTTCGCCCTCGTCGAAGCCTCGAAGAGAGAGTAACAGTATGGCGCTTTGCGTGTGGTTTTCTTTTGAGTGAAGGAAACTGCTAATAGGGAAGCGGGGACTCTAGGCTCGGCTCCGGTGGTTGTAGCCAGGCCTATCTGCCCTGCATGTTCAACGCCAGTAGAACGTTTACAGAAGGAACGTTGTTCGCTTGGCCGTTACTCGTAAATGTAACGCATTACCGTTACAGTTACACCAACCCTCAAAGGAACGATGGCGTTCCTTCGATCCTGCGTAAAGGAACCAGTTTCAGGAACACGGTTACTTGGAACAGCGTTCCGTACATCACAGCATGAAAGCGCAGTTCAAAACAGAACGAAGAAGGAAACAGGCACCAAGAGACACAACTTGCAGACGTTTTGCACGCAAGAGAAAAGGGTCTTCTTGGTGTCCTCGCTTATATGAGAAGTATGTGAAAACAGTGAACTCTGATGCTTTATTTATTTAAGTTATAACTGCTCGCTAATTACTATGTTTTCCTGTTATATGCTGGTTAGCGCTAACTCTTTCACTTGTATTGCACTCCGCTCGGGCCGGCTCAGAGGCTATATAAGGCGGGGTTAGCGAGAATTCCGGGGCTAAATGTCTCTTTTCGCGACGGCGTTTCATGCTATAAACTGCATGCTATAAGCTATAATGCTGTGGACAAATATACTCCGCATTCTTCCACCTCAAGTAATAGCTCGTATATCCGTCCACCCATTCTCAGGTGATGGGTTCGCGTTACTTCGTCTTGTTATCCCTGTTGACGAGTGCCGTTATCTCACAGACAGACAGACAGACAGACAGACAGACAGACAGACAGACAGACAGACAGACAGACAGACAGACAGACAGACAGACAGACAGACAGACAGACCTCTTTGTGGTTATAAGCGTTACTCCCCTTAACGTCGTTGTAGCCCACCTCTCCAAGTAGAGGCAACTTGTCAGTCGCACGTAGAAATCACAGTGACACAGGCATCCTTGAAGCCTTTCCTAGGCTTCAATGCAATGTTTGTTGTTTCATTAACTTATATATATATATATATATATATATATATATATATATATATATATATATATTGTTAGAAACAACTTAATGAGCAAACAGACAAGTGAAGCCAAGGAAAGCATAGGGGAAGTTACTTGTGGTATTATAATTGTGGAGAAAGTAGAAAGGAATTAAAGTGGACGAAAAGACAAGCCTGCCTTCGGTGAGAACCGAACCCCCGACCTTCGGATGTCGCGTCCGATGCTCTACCGCTGAGTTACGAAAGCGGTCGTCCCTCCGTCCACTTTATTGGGTATGTATATCTATGGATTTCGGGAAGTGTTAGGCAGCGCCACTCGTAGGCATGGCGGCGAGCGTAGCGCACTCTTATTGCCGGGAGACATCACGTGGAACGTGATCTTATGTCGGGGTGGCTGCTGCCCAATAAACCCTCGCATTCTACCTAAAGGCACCATGTCTACAGCAACGAGACCCAAGCTGAGAAATAACGAAGGGGTTCAACAGCTCGCTGTAGTTGTTAGAAACAAGTTAAAGAAACAACAAACATTGAACCCTAGGGAAGCCTTGAAGCCTTTCCTAGGCTTCAATGCAATGTTTGTTGTTTCATTAACTTATATATATATATATATATATATATATTATATATATATATATATATATATATATATATATATATATATATATATATATATATATATATATATTGTTAGAAACAACTTAATGAGCAAACAGACAAGTGAAGCCAGGAAAGCATAGGGGAAGTTACTTGTGGTATTATAATTGTGGAGAAAGTAGAAAGGAATTAAGTGGACGAAAAGACAAGCCTGCCTTCGGTGGGACCCATCGGCCATACCATGCTGAATACGCCGGTTCTCGTCCGATCACCGAACCCACGACCTTCGGATGTCGCGTCCGATGCTCTACCAACTGAGCTACGAAGGCGCTCGTCCCCCCGTCCACTTTATTGTGTATTATGTACTTATTATCCTGGGAGTGTTAGGCAGCGCCACTCATGGCCAAGGCGGCGTGTGTGGAACACACTTTCTTGCTCATTAAGTTGTTTCTAACAAATAAAGAACGAGCCCTTGACTCCTTCCCTTTCGTTATTTCATAGCTTGGGCCTCGTTGCGGCAGACTTGGTGCCTTAGGTAGCAGGCGAGGGCTTATTGGGCAGCAGCCATCTCATCTAAGTTCACGTTCTACGTGACGCCTCCAGGCAAGAAAGTGTGTTCCACACACGCCGCCTTGGCCATGAGTGGCGCTGCCTAACACTCCCAGGATAATAAGTACATAAATACACAATAAAGTGAACGGGGGGACGAGCGCCTTCGTAGCTCAGTTGGTAGAGCATCGGACGCGACATCCGAAGGTCGTGGGATCGGGTCCCACCGAAGGCAGGTTTGTCTTTTCATCCACTTTAATTCCTTTCTACTTACTCCACAATTACTGCAATTAACTTCAGAAGGACAGAAAGTTGAGCGAGTTGGTAAGGGTCCATCAAAAAGAAGAGGCGTGCAAGACACGAACACATTTTTGGTGTCACAGCGTAATCGACGTGCTTGGTCAACCAACGCCACGCATAAACTCGATTCACACAAATACCTATGATCTGCCTTGTTTGTGTTCCACACACGCCGCCAAAGGCAAAGGTTTGACTAAGTCTTCGAGCCTCGCTGCCGGCGCCAACGGACACTAAGAGTGAAACGTTAGTCCTAATG
>JABSTT010004924.1:0-19204 GCA_013339685.2 Hyalomma asiaticum
CCGTAAGGTTGTGTAACGATTACAAAAGGAAAAATTAGCGTCCAACCAATTGTAGCACAACGCTACCGGGAAATCCATACAGATTCCTAGTTGATGAAAGATTAGTGCTGGTCTGTTGGTTCAAACCAGGGACCAATGACTGTCCGAAGTGCTCACTCTGCCAATTACTGGTCCAACATGATTACAATAACACATGTGCTGTACCTCCACCGTAACCTAAATGATAATTTTATTTGTCGTAAAGAGCCAGTTATTGGGGGCCATGTGTGTCGCCAATAATTTACTACACAATTTATATGGTGAAGTTTACGCTCTAAAAAACCGTGCCAAAAAAACTCTGGAGTGATGACAAGGTTCAAGTGACCATGTGGACTACCAAACCTGGCAACAGCAGCCTAACGTGTCTGCTCCAAGTCTCATGTGCATTCGCATGTCCACGCTTTACGGCAAATCATTGCTGCTGTCATCATTCTAGGGCTCTGAAGGGACATTTACTTATGGCTATTGCAATGATTCCACCAAAGAGAGCTACACTTCATTTCCTAGATTTTAAAATTAAAATACATTATCTTTCAACAGTCTGTTCACAGTAAAAGCTTGATACAGCACTTACAGTAAAGTTACAGAGTTTATGCCCAGTAGCTTGTGCCACCAGCAAGATATTCTGCTAACTTGGCACAGTGGTGTGTTTCAATCATCCCACAAAGCAGCAGCTGGCAGAGTAAATGGGGCTGGCTACAATGTCAAGGAAACCAGTCTCTCCACAGCTGTTGACAACGGTGAAGAAAGCTAAACCCCCCTGTCCTCTGCTGCCTGCTGTTTGCGCAGCTCACTGGACGATGGGCCAAGAATGAGGAAACGGCAAATATATGCCAAGAGGACCTGGTTAGGAGAGTCGTTTGGATAGTGCTATGGCATGTTGACCGCCATAACATGTTTTTCATCTGAACTAGACATCTTTGCACAAAACTACTACGGCATTTCTTCAATGGTATTTCAACAGTGCACGTGGACCTAATATTTACCTTTAGTGTCCCTTCAAATGCAAAGATGTGCCCTAACACACAAGGCGAGGAACAGGAAGGAAGGAGATTACACAAAATATGCATACATTACCTGTCAGAAACCGCTCCACAGTTTTATTGTTAGGGCACGTGTACATGTGGTGCTTGAGTTGATCGGCAGGAACCACGTGTTCGGCAGAGAATGGACACTGCTTCATATCTTTTTCGAGATGGGCCTGCAGAAAGAGAAAGTGCGATGGAAACCAGTAGTCATATTAGCTTGGCACAGTACACTACCTTTAAAAGGTCCCAGAAACGTCTTTTCTTACATAGCACCAGCCATGACGCTGCAGCACTGTCAGATCGTTTGCACCATAAATTAGGCGAACCTCATTTTACCGAGGCAGCTACATGCAAAATGAGATTACCATGCTCCTTAAAAGTTCTTTTCCTCCTTAACTTGGCTGGTTGACAGAGAACACACCAGTCATGGCCGTGCCATCCACAGCCGTCGCAACTTAGATGCTGCACTGTTCTATGGCTCCTAGGAACTAGTGTGTGCCATGTATAGCCGATTATTAAAGGGTAACTGCAGCAATTTTTCAGTGTCCATGGATCGCAACGAAATCAGTACTGTAATAAGAGACACCGATTCAGGCAGTTGCAAGTCATTTAGCTTTCCTGAAAATAAATCTTACAAAATTTTCGCGGACTGCCACGCGAACCACTCTGTGCTTTTGACATCACTACCTTCAACACAGCCCACCCGAGCAGGTAGGCAGTCAAAAGCAAAACTGTGACACTACGGCATTCAGGTGATCACTGTAGAGTTCAGAAAAGCTTGCATAACTCAATATCTTGTCGGATGATATCGCCACTTTCACTTTTCGGGCACCAGCTCCATATTTCTGATGGCGGGGCAGCTGCGATTCCATCGCATACCTTTGCATGAAGCACCTACCCATTTCAGTTTTGGTTTCAACACATCGTTCATTCAGCTACTCAGTTAGCCATAACTGGAGTCTATAGTGAATCAAATCAGTCACGAGCATCACACTGCATTCCCACGGCGCGACATTGTGAGTGTTAGGGGGCAGTTGTTTTGGATGACTCTCTGCAGTCCTTAGAAATAAGCATGTATAAAACCTTGTGGTAAGTTCACACTTAGTGAAAGGTGCTCATAGTGGTATGCTAATTAACAGAAAGACTTGCGTTACCAGCCTCAATGCAAGTGCACAAAATCATCAAAACAGTTTCAGCATCCCTTTATTTGAAGGTAACGCAAAAACTTCCCCTTATCAGAACCACACAAGAGATGACAACAGTTCTGCCACCTATGCCACCCGCATACGTCGCAAAATGTTTATGTTTTGTTATTTTTTATAGTTTATTAAAGCCAGTGACCCGAAACATTGAACATGAATTCCATTGGCTCTTGGAAAACTTTTTCACTCATTTTTCCAGTACATATGAGCAACACAGAACACGAACTAGCTGGCTTCCGCGCAGCCACCAGAACTCTGAAAATACAGTGTCAACAGTAGTCGGTTCCTGCAGTTTCACGTCCCAAAGCCATATGATTATGAGAGACTGTAGTGGATGGCTCCGAAAATTCTGACCACCTAGGTTTCTTTGATGTGCACTCGCACTGCACAGTACACAGGTCTGAACATTCCTCTTCCACCAAAATGCAGCTGCCGTGGCCAGGATTCGATTCCGCAACCTTCAAGCCAGCAGCCAAGTGGCGTAACTACTAGACCACCATTGTGAGGCCAAGTGTCAAGTCATTGCAGAAGCTCGCCTCAACCACAAGAGAACAGATCCTGTTCGTATTAGGCAGGTTTCTTTTAAATTGGGTTTAGGAAGAATCAAGCAAGTGTTCATACATCGTTCGGCATATCCAAGAATTCATCTTAACAGGGCTTGCTTTAGAAACTTTACTGCACCAATCTTAATTTGCACTTCTCCAGACTAGGAAGTAACAGGAGCGTAACTAAAGTGTGATCAACCAAAACCCCAACATGACTATGGGGCATGGCCTGTAGTGAATGGCTCTAGAATAATCTGACCATGGGGTTCATGCACCCCAAGTACACAGCTGTTTCTTTGCATTTTGCCTTCACTGAAATGCGCCCGCTATGGCCAGGATTTGATCCTGCAACCTTCACAAGCCATCACCCCAGCCGCTAATCTATGATGGTGGGTTCAACATCCAGATAAGATGCCAATGCAGTCCAGGCCTTCCTTTATCTACACACAGTATTCACAGTAGGATCAGCTATGTACGACCTATTAACTAGCTCAGACTACTTGCGCATAGAAGAAAGCGACAATTTGTGGCTGCCTGCAGATAATGGAAGCGGGCTCCCACCTTCCTACACTTGGTGATGTGGATCTGCAGCCGTCCGAGCTTCACCTGATGAGCAGGATTGTATGGGCACGTCGTTAGCGGCTCCTGCCGAGACTGGTAGGTTGCCATGGCTTTGAACTGGGATCAAATTATTGAGCTTTATTAACAACAGGTAAGATGCACTGCATGCAATATCTCAATTAGTAACCGAAAGGCAAGTTGCCAGTTCAAGACAGCCTTCAGTGACAGGTTGATCACAGCAACGAATTCAATGAAGTGTGACCAAGATGAAAATAAACACGAAATACATTTAACAAATGAAATCACCAAATGGTCACTCATGTTTTCAAGCTAAAAAAAAAGAAAAAAAAAACTCCAAACTACAACAAAGCACTCCCCTAGATCACTTAGGATTAGTTTAATATAGATAAAATAACACCACCTGAGGCATTCAAAGTGCGTCATGATGCCAACATGATGCCCTCTGAACGCGTGTGATCTTGTGCTAAATGGAAATGCGCACAATCTTTGAAGCCTTGATGCCTGTAAGTCTGGTGCATTCACTTAAACCGAGCTGCGATGTGTCATGTATTGTGGTCAGTTTTAAAGCCTCTATGTTTTATTTTATTACTGTGTGTATTTTATTACTGTTTCATTCTTCTGCATAAAGTGGACGATCATATCGTGCAGCTTAATTGTAGTTTTGTCTACTTTAAAAAACGACTACATGGCATATTATATATAGGCAATATGTATTATGATGCTTTGCATTTAGTTTCACACTTAATATTGCATCAGTGCACTCTTAATTGCTTTCATTTTGTACTCTTTTACAATATAATAGATATGATAGACAGGATGGGAACTTATGGGATTCTACCTTCGAAAACTGGCCATGCAGTAAATTTGAAGATAGTTGCCAGATGTCTGCCATGGGATACATAAATAATACCAATGAAAGCGCTGGCATTTGCTACTCACACTTGGGCCACAACATCAGTCGATACAACAGGCACTTTAATTCTGCATTTGCATGTGAAGGTGATGCTAAAATATGGTGGTTGTTCTAAAAACAAAATGTAAAATCTGTATAGCCTTAGCTAAACCAAGGAGGCAAATTCTAAGGTACTGCCTCTTCCAATCTAAATCCCATGAAACCACTGAAATTCTCTGCTTGTTCAATGACAGCAAAAATGGGAAACTCACGCTGCACAGAATGGTAGGACATGCACGAAGGCAATCAACACCTAATCTTATATGTTATCTAACTGAAGTTCATCTTGCCGGTTTGCAAATTTTAGCCCTGGCTTTTCACATGGTCACAGCGGTAAAAAATATCTGCAGGCAGAACGGCACTCCAACAGCAGATTGTAAAAGTTTACGGCATGTCAACGTAGCAAGTGTGTGCATAAAGAACTTTCATTCAGTGAGGTAATAAATGAAGACATTTGCATCTGAGACGGCGTTATAATAAGAGCACACCACAATTACAATGAGCTCCACCTCATAGGCAAAGTAGCTGATACTCCTTAGTGGCAAGCATTTGGCATACATTGATATTGTCATCCCAAACAGCACCGACATCTGACACATGTAGACTTTCCAATCTAGGGACTTCGAAATCGGGAGATCAAGCGATGAAGGTGAGGTGGGCAGAGGGTGGGGCAAGCAACAAATGGAACGAAGAAAGAACTCGCTTGTTATTTCTTGCTTCTCTGAACTACTGTCGCATACAGCTCCGAGTTATTGCCAGTAACTTTTAGCCATCACTGATTATACTAGTATTATAGTTCACGTGTGATTACCTATGCGCATCTCACCAGCCTTTCAACAATGACCTTTTGGCACGGAATGGTAAGCTGACCGAGCCAAGCAGCATGTCCTTTGTTCAGGCCGCACTCAGAGTAGAGGACAGGCCTAAATAACGAGTCTACCACAGCCATGTCAGCAATGGCAAATCCTGTACTTGCTATTATGCTCCACCTGAATGTCCAGTAGTTAAAACTTTCATTCCACTGTCAATGACAAGGTCTCAAATACACCGCATTTTTGACACTCTGCAAACTTGTGGCGGAGTAAAATGGCGTGCTGGTGCAGCCTTGAATGCTACTGGACATGCCAGAATGATGTGACGATCCAACGAGTGCTGCAGCTAGGCCCAGCAGAGTGCACCACTTTGGGAAAAATAGGCCCTTCTGGCAACGGGTGGTCATGAGAAGCACTGCCAGTGACCTCGGCAGCAAGAGCAGCACATTTGCCACTTCCTTCAGCCACATGTTCCCCGGTCACTGCTGCAAGCTTGATAACACTTCTTGAGGCAAGCACCTCCTGTCATGCCGCAATGTACGTAAATATGGTGCATCAGCCATGTAGGCAAAAGCATGTAGCAAAAAGCAGCCGACGAACCAAAGCAAACAAAATCATTCATAGGCTTTTATTTGCCAACACTACAATAGGATCACGAGGCACAGCCTGTAGCGGAGGGCTCTGGAGTAGTTTAGACCACCTGGAGTTCTTTAACGCGCACCTAAACGTAACTACACAAGTGCCTTTGACTTCGCCCCCACAGAAATACGGCCACCGTGGACAGAATTTGATCTCGGGACCTTAGGCTTAGCAAGCCAACAATTAGCCACTAAGCTACTGAGACAAGTAGAAAGTTCAAAGTAGGTTGTGGGACCTACATATTTTTTAATCTGCCAGCTGAAACTGGTTGGAACATGCACACATACAAATGCGCCTGCATTGTGTAAAACAGCCCACGACACAAGAGCACGCTGAAACAAAGTCTATTTTTCATCGCCAGAATCCTTACATGTATCCTTGTTTACCTTCCTCTTTTCATTTGCTGAGCATGCATTGAAGCGAGTGCACATGTTGTAGATGCCTACTTCATGCATATGAAACACTGTTTCAAAGGGCACATATGAGCTGGCAGTCGCTGAATTGCTTAGCATGGTGGTCTTGCAACCTGGAGGTTGGTGGTTTGAATATAGAGCACAACGAGCAGTTACTTCTATAATGTTATTTTATTTGCAGCAAAAAAAAAGGAACAGGGGTGCCCACAGTTTTCATGACGGCGACTTTCTTTTCATATGCCATCTACAATGGCTTCTCAAGTCGGCCAATACAAGGTTCGCTTCAACAAGAAAAGGAAAGCAGGCCACCATGGTCATGCCTCTGAATGGGAAGCTAGCGCATGTGAGCAGTCTAACCAATCGGCAGTCCCAAAGTGGGCCTTAGAAAATGAGTGAGGGCAGTCATTTTGTTCTAGCCTGGAGGAATTAAAAAACCCATGTCTTGGAGGACTGGTTTTGACCACCTGGAGTCTAAAGTGCACTGCCCCCCCCATCGCAGGCCTCCAGCAATTTCACCGCATTTATAATGGAGCCGGCAATGCTGGAAGCCCATACAGTGTGCGCTGCCAGTGCTCATGAGTTCTCGGATGGAGACTGAAAAACTGCACATGCAGCTTACTAAAACACACCAACAAGGTGTGAAGAAATGAAGATTGTTTTGTGAATAAAGTGTTCATTTCCCAGAAGTTAAGCATGGTTGTTACAGTCATTAGTTTCATAATGACTAAATTTCAAAGTATCTGCTGGAAAGCCCCGATCACTAGCCTGAGTGAGATAGCTAGTTTTAATGCACTAGCACTGAGGAGCTTTTGATGCCTTCTAATAAAAAATGAAATAGAATGTGAATGTACATTTATAAATTTGTTATTTGTAAATCAATACATTCGTAAATTTAACATGAACTAACCCAACCTGAAAGAAGTAAACAAATGTTAGGGGGATGAACGTGGCTGACTGACTGACGATTGATTTTTGGTTTGTAAGCCGCAAAACCCCGATTTGATTATGAGAGACCATAGTGGAGGGCTCAGAATTTTGACCATCTGTAGTTCTTTAACATGAACTGACATCACACAGTACATGGGCCTTAACATTTCGCCTCCAATGAAATGCCGCCACTGCTGCCGAGATTCAATCCAACGACCCTTGGATCAGCACCCAAGTGCCATAGCCACTAGGACACCGTGGTGGGGCAGGGGGATAGGCACTGGGGAGAGAATAGAGAATTTGGAAATGTCGAGATACCAGGCCTAGTGTCTTGTTACATTCAAATGTATCAAATGTCTGTCTAACACTACATTTTCAATGTGCACACCTGTTTTGAACATTGGAAAGACTGAGTACGTGATCCAGTAATGTCACCTGAGAGGATAGATCTTGCGAGTTTATGTGAAGTGCTATGACCAGCGATGCCTATATGTGTAAGCATTGGCAGTGCAAGGAGATGTAATGGTAGCCGACAATGAGTGTGCCAGTACATACACACTTGTCACGCCTGATATAAGAGATCACAGTGAACATATCCTCAATCATGCACTCGGCAACACAAACATCCCTGATACACCCACACTGCTCTACTGCAGACCTGTAATAAGCAGTCAATTCGTCCTGTTGTGCCATTAGCAGCTGCCTCCTTGTTCAGAACATCTTGGACATGCATTACCACGGCCTGACCATGAGGAGAAAAAATATTCCTTCATATGGCCTTTAACACCTAGTTGGTTTGTGCTGCGACAGCTTATGAATAACATTGTGGTCTGACATAGTAGTCTAGACAGTATGCGATAGTAATACGTCTCATGCCCAAAGTTAATTAGCATCATGGTATTAGATGCAAAAAAAATGTATCATAACTAAAGGTGCATGTGTCTTGATACTCAATGCAATACGCAAAGCTGAATCTATATGCAAAGCTTCAAAAAGTTATTGGCCCACCCACAAATCAACGTTTCCATTTGCGAACGGTGGGGGATGAGCTTTTCTCTGGGTTGCTGTGCGCTGCACGCCGCAAGACATCCCACCATTGCTGCAATACATTGGAGTGGGGGGCGTGTGCCTAGTCACAACCGTGCACAGAGAATGCATGCCCAGGAAACTGGCGTTTAAAAATTTTCCCACAATTAAGCAACAAATGCTTTGAAACATTCGGTATTTACCGCAGACATTTTGGTGGCGAGGATGGCTTCTCTGGTTTTTAAGTAGCACTTCCCCTTCAGCCTTGCAAGAGAGCAGCACATTTCTTTAAAGCGAAGTCTGAAACGTTTGTAATTTACGGGTGGCGCCAGCCGATAAGCCCGAAGGCGAATGGCCACGCCGTGCACCTGCACAAGCGTAGAATTCCGTTGCGACCTTGTGTCCCGCACGCAAAATAGAACCACAACTTCAAATTGCCCTAACGTAACATGAAAGTCCGCATTAAAAACAAACCTTGTGTGGACGTGACAGGTAAGTACGCGTCGGGAATTCACAAGCGCCGTGATGTTGCAAAGACCGCGAGTTTTCCTCAAGGTGGATGTCTTCGCGAATCTTCGTCGCATTCACCGCCTTAAAATGAGCCACCCGTTCCAAGAACTGCGCTCAAGCACCAGCGTCAAATCAAACACGACGCATTCCACACGCTGCGGGCTAATTGAAACGTGCACGAAATAGCCGAGCTGCGCACACAAACAAGAGGTACGTTCACGCCAGGGCGAAGTCGGCTAAACATGAAACGTCCATCAAGTCTCGCAGCGATAGCACACAACTAAACGAGTGGCGAGTTTAGTAAGTAGTACTGCACGGAATACTACGTAGCCGTAGAGCACGGCGGCGGGCTTGTCACTTGTGCGCTGTCACGCACTCATACATTGCGCGCTAGTTCGCATGTAAACTCCGGAATTCAGGCGAACCTACAACACCGTAGCAGGTGCTCGCAAGGCGAAGAAGGCAGCACTTACAGTCCCTTAAAGTCAACTTTGACGATAGCACAAGCCCCGAAAGAAAACGCAATGTCCACCAATTAATGGCACAGCCAGGAGACGCAAAAAGCGCGGCCACCACAAGGCTGGCGGCTGTCACGCCCGAGAGCGAAACCACTGGCCTTGCGCCCGTACGCTCACAACTTCGCAATGCAGCCTGCCGGAACGCAGGAGCACGAAAGTCGCAATGCAAACGGGAATAAATACACGAGAAATTCAGCGCATCTTTCGTCCCGTTCGTGTTGTTTCGAGTTGGTAGGGGAACAAAGAACGAAGACTCACGTAGAAAAAGCAGAGCCCAGCAGAAGTGCCGCCTGAAGGAACACCTGTCTTGCCGCTGTGGGGACCGAGCAGGCACTGACTGTTTCTGTGTCGCTTGTGTCAGCTTACGTGCTGACGTCGAGCGTAGAAATAAACTGATAAAAGCTGATAATATCGATAATATGGCCAGGATGTGACTGAGAGCTACGACTCAATCTCACTACCACGAAAAAAATTTAGCGACACGTGCGGCTTTGGCTTGGCTCGCAGTGGCTTAACAAGCATACGCATCTCAGAGGCGATTCTTCAAACCTGCTTCAAGTAAGCTTTTCCATTCAACAGACTCAAAATAGAAATGTCCGAGATGCATCAGACACAAAGTCAATCAGTTTTCGTTCTCATTTGGGCGTGCTCATGGTCCTCCTAATAGTCGCGACGTGGGCGCAAACATCCCCTATCGCAAAAAAAAAAAAAAAAAAAAAAAGCTCTCGATGTCTAGCGCCGCATGCTGCTGGCGCTCCAATGGCTGTAACAACTCGTATAGCCTCCGAAATCATCGCGCACAGTTGCCCATCTCGAAAGACTGTTGAACGGCGCTCCACTCTATGGGCGCTCCCTCTAAGGAGGCCGCGCACAAAAAGCGCTTAGCAGACGACACTCGGACATGCACATATACCCTAAATGCGATTTCGTTTGATAACTATTACACACGTAAGCACAAATGGGGGAGATTGCTGCACACAAAAGTCAAATATACCGGTTTCAGATTGCGTAGAATTGCCTACAATATGCTGCGGTGTAGTCCATGTGCTTTTAGTGGCGTGTATGGTTGTTTGCGTGTGGAGCTTGCGGTTTCTCTTCCCAAAAGTTTATGCATAATACTTGTGCTGTATGCAAGAAGCTTGTGCATGCTCTCCATGCGCTATTGTTGCGTGCCGAAGTGCACGTACGCCAAGTCAACAGCTAGAAATGACAGACAGCGCTTGACGATAGGTCCCCGTACGTTACGCCCATGTCATCTACAGCTTCCCCGTTCTCCCATGCGTGAGCGGACTTCGAATGACGGAGTAAATTTCGGAAAGAGAAGGTAAAAGGTATTTTGTTGTGGTGAACTTGGACTCAGTTCACACCTCCTTCCTCCTACTTCTTCACTTCCTCGTGGAGCCAAGCTCCCCCAGCTGACGTTGCTGCTGTGAAGAAGGATGGGTGGAAGTCTTCCCCTACTGCCTGTCCCAAGTTGCATTGTCTCTACTTGAAGGATGGAGACCAGCCTTTTCCTCACACAAACACAACTTGACTTTATATACAAGACGGTACATACACATTGACAGACAATAGCCCCGGTTGGCAGGACTTACGTGGAACCAACGGTTGGTCCTAGGTGGAACCATCGTTTCCATTCGGCAGAGCCGACCAGTGCATAGCACTGCTCCTGCGACCAGAACCACACCCGGACTCGTTCTAGATGTCCTCTCTAGCACTATCCGCTCCCTAGCCTCGGTTGGTAGGACGTCCTTGGTGGAACGATCGCTTCGATTCGGCAGAGCCGACCAGAGTGCATAGCACTGCTCTTGCGACCAGAACCACCACCCGGACTCGTGCTAGATGTCCTCTCCAGCACTATCCGCTCCGTCTTCACCAACCCTCAGCCTTCCAACCTCGCTTCCAACCGCCCCTGACAGGGATGAGGAGCCACCTTATAAACCCTGGTTGCTCCGCCCCTGAATCCCTGACAGCAAATCACAATCTTTCACACTTTCATGCGAAACCCCTTGCAAAGTGCCAATCACCTTGCAACATACGGGCATCAAACAAACCGAACCCCGCATGTCTAAGGTGGTGCCAAACCCCATCTTAACCAGCCGGTGACTACAGACATTCCTCGACAGGCTGCCAAACACCTGTCAAGCCGGTTCCCAGTTGCCAGCTAACCTGTTCCCAGCTGTACAACGAATTCCAACAATGGTCGCCTCCTGCCCCGCATGTGTGGCTGTGCGCCTTCTCCAGCGCATACTCGACCATCTCGGACTACCGTAATTTCCGTCTTTTTCCGACGACATTTACAGACGGCTAACTGCACAATACGAATTATCAAACGGGGAGCTTTGCCAAGCGAGCTCTATGCGTCGAGGCCGACGACACGTACGCTAGACGCAATATGGAAAAGGCCGTCCACAGAGATGCGTATGACGCTGAAAACGTGCTGACATAGCAAAACGTAATGTGCTGTTTCAGCAGTGCCAACTACTCATTCTATGTTTCGATACTTCATCGCCAGACCCACCTTTAAAAATTGCGCACCCAAACAATCCTGCAGAGCATAGCGCGGGTTATCCATTACATTCTCTCCGCTCCTCTCTGACCGTGCGCTTAATGCTCTTTGTTTCGATATCGCTCGCGCTATCATTCTGTCACTCTATAGCGCCATCGTCACAAAGCCAACGACGTGAGATAGGGTGTTTTCACAGAGTAGGAGTAAAACCGTACGTTTAGCATGCTGTTCCCATGGGACAGTATTAGCGTGTTATACCTAGTCGGTACATAGTAAATTTACTAAGAAAGACCCGTATCGTGCACAGCTCGGACTTTTCATCACGTTACTTTACAGCGTGTACGCACCGAGTTTTAAGCGCGCAAGTGTTTCGGCCAAAAGAAACATAAATCCCTATCCGCGAAGATATCCAAGCACAAAAGTAACACAAATAAAGTCTGATTGATCAGTGATTAGACACACAGAAAACTACGCGTCACCAGATATTAGCTAATGCACACGAATATGAGATATTGATTTCTGGTGTTTTACGTCCCAAAACCAGCTATGATTATGAGAGACGCCGTAGCGGAGGGCTCCGCATATTTCGACCACGTGGGGTTGCGCAGAGTACACGGGCCTCAACGTTTCGCTTCGATGCATCGAAATGCAGCCGCCGCGGCCGGGATTCGATCCCGCGACCCTCGGATCAGCAGCCGATTACCACTAGACCACCGTGGCAGAGCCACGAATGAGATAGGTCCGGAAGTTACAGCTCACAGATCTGAGGGCCATTCCTATAACAACGCAGATGCGCGGCCACTGCAGTGGTACAGCGCGGTTACGGTACTTGACTGCATGATGACCCTAAGGACGCGAGATCGGATCCCGGTCGCGCTGGTCACATTTTCGACGGAGGTGGAAATGCTAGAGGCCCGCGTACTGTGCGTTGTCATTGCACGCTAAAGAACCCCGGGGTTGTCAAAATCTCCTCAGCACTCCACTATACGGCGTTGTCACCGATCGCCCCGCCACGGTGGTCTAGTGGTTATGGCACTCGGCTGCAGATCCGAAGGTCGCGGGATCGAATCCCGGCCGCGGCGGCTGCATTTCGATGGAGGCGAAATGTTGAGGCCCGTGTGCTGTGCGATGTCAGTGCACGTTAAAGAACCCCAGGTGGTCGAAATTTCCGGAGCCCTCCACTACGGCGTCTCTCATAATCAGAACTGGTTTTGGGACGTTAAACCCCACAAATCAATCAATCAATTGTCACCGATCTCGAGCTACAAGACACGGGAGGCAGCCGCCGGGAAAGATGCCAAGAACCGACGCGTATCAGTTCCCCGAAAATGAACCGAAGAATGCTTGGGCAATTAAGTTTTAGGTCCTTTTGGTGCACTAGCAGAACGACAGCAGTGGTTCAAATACCGAGTCAGAGCCAAGGATGATCAGAACAAAACAAAGATATTCTCATTCAACAGGCGGCTCACAAACACGTGCACAAATATGGCTCTTCAAAACACAAACGTAGATGGGATACAACGTAACACGGCACCAACTAACACCAAATGTTGAAGCCCATGCAATACAATAGAGAATAAAACATAAAAAGAGTCCTATTCACCAGAGTCACTCGAAGCGTCTTCTCAACATGAAGCTTGCAGGCGATCTCGTCCGGTTGGTCCGTGGAGCAGCGTCGTTCAACTTCTTTGTGTCACAGACGACAAAAAAATGCTCTGGCAGCCCGTGGTCGGTTCCTTAAATAGTTCTAGGCCGGCATTCAAGACGTCCTGGCGCACGTCACGTGATCTCAGCACGTACAAAGCTGAGAACTCTCTCACTCTCTCGATTCCACTTTGACTACCTGCCTTGCTTCGGTGGGGCCTTTCTCCCTCACATTTCGCGGCGAGCGTCCGCGCCAACTCTCCGCGTCCTCCTTCCCTCTGCGTCTGTCTCGCGCGCTCATCAGCTGGGATGGGATGACTCACTGCCGTATTCCACAGCCTTTGAGAACATTGTGGAATCGCGCCGTGAATGCCTCGGTTATAACTTAGCGCGTTATATCAGTTGCCAGTATTGTTATTACTTCATGACTCTATGCAACCCGTCCCCTATGTAATACCCTCGATGAAGGCCCTTAGGGGCATCTTTGAAATAAATGACAACTTTAAAAAATGCCTAAACTCACCCGCCCACTGCAGCACTTGCACTGACTGTGAACCACAACTTGATGGAATCAAAATTTTTAGTCGCAGTAACGAATAATTGGCCCGCGCGAGATATCAGAAGCGTACTTTATAAAGCACAAGGGCGACACATGCATTTAGTTGCGGGACTACGAGATTGGAATCCTAAATAAGAGGTGATAGATGTGTTTCTATCACCTCAGTCTATGTTTTCCATTGGCCTGGCGCATGCGCTCATTGTCTACATTTGCTATAAAGGGTCACTTGAGCGGTTGCAATAAACATAGTTGGAGTAGCGCCCGTCCTGTGTGTTTAAGTGTACTGTCCACGTCTAACAGTAGCGCTGAATATTTCATGCAACTTTGAAGTATGTTGGCATACGTCGGAGCAAAAGAAGCTTCCGTGACAGTGCCAAAATTTGTCGGTAATGTATAGTTCGAATCGAATCCAAAGTAGTCAGTTCTAAGGAATAATTTCTATAACGAGGTGTGAACGTTATCCGCGCAATAAACTGTAAGTTGGCTTTCTAGCAAGGACTTCTTTTTTTAAACCAAGAACTCTTGTCCACATATTACTTTTATGTTCTATGCGCGCTCACACCAGCACATTCCAACGAAAGTGCACAAGCACCGCAAAAGCTTTTAAAAAATTTCATGTGGAGTGTGCTGTTTGCGAGTTCTGCGATGTACCCTCCCCCTCTCCATTCCCTCGGGAAAAGTCCAGAGTGGGCTGCTGCATCTGTGTAGGAATACCCTTTGTCTGCTCTTTCAAGAACTCAGCAGGGAGACCTGAAGAGAGGGTCTATACAAGTTCGGCATGACGAATTGCACGTGTGGCTTTGCTTCAGCCTATCCATTGAAAAGCGGGTCAGGGACCCCTTAGCTGTGTGAATGGCTAGCAGCTGGAACCTGGCACCGGAAAGAATCAATTTCTGAGGGTAGGGTTTTCAAAAGCAACTGCTTTAGGAGCTCTGGTGCACAGCCAATGCCTTCTCTGTAACTTTCAGTGCCTGCCGGGAGGGGAGGAGAACAATAGGCGGCGGCCTTCGAAGCGAGTGCAGCTGCTCACCACCAGGCAGCTGCTCACCACAAAAGAAAAAAAAGAAAAGAAATAAAGCTAGAGCTTGGTGGCCCGGCTACCGCCAAGGAGGTTTTTTAAACCTCCTTGGCTACCGCCCTGTTATAAAGGGGACGCTCCTAATATCCATCCATCCATCCATAGAGAAGGCACTGGCACAGCTAATGGATGGATGGATGTTATGAGCGTCCCCTTTGTGACGGGGCGGTGACATGTGCAAGGACCTTGGACATGTGCGCCACCAAGCTCGTAAGATTTAAGAACTTTTCTTTCTTTTTTCTCTATCTCCTTAAATTTTCCTCATGCCTTTTTAATCTACTCCAATCAAATCGATCATACTAAAGCCAAAACCGGAAAGTCATAGCCCTGTTCCTTGCCCCTTATGGCAGAAAGTCCATATTTTCCCCTATAATTATTTTTGACCGTTCTCATATAGTTTTCTGCCACCAGTATTCTAACCGTCTCTTACTTATTTCAATCGTGGCTATGTTCAACTTCCCGTTGTTCGCCCTAAAACCCAAGGCTTCATGTAGGGTGGTACTCAAACGTGCACCTGGGTGGATATTTCGGCATTCAAGCTCCGTCGTTTCCCTATCTTCCTCACAGCATGTGCATTTTTCTTCTTTACTGAATAGAGGCGCCACTAATGGCCACCTAGCGGGCGCTGTCGACAGTACTCTCGGGGGGGGGGGGGGGGGGCGAGCAGACGACAACGCTTTTTGCAGCGCTGGGCGGCATGGGCATGGCCGAAATTCGCGGCTCCGATTACCCCTTCGTACGCGTGCCAGACAGCTACTTTTGCGGTGACAGCTGCAGGAAAGACGCGGGCCTGTGGGAAAGTGGACATGTGCATGTCGTTAACAGAATATGGGCCAAACCATTCCGCATATACTTGTCAGGTGCGTCCCGCAGACCAGCGTAAAAAAAAGCCCCAGTTGCGAAGTGGAGCTCGTGCAATGTAGCCGTCTTGCTTTTTTTTTGTTAGAATTGTACCCTTGCCACATTTCTGTTTCCGTACCTTAATAATAAATAAGCGTCATTTGAGCGGAGTGGTAATGTCTAACAATGAAGACCACATTACGTGATGCTGGCGCATTATGTAGCGATCTTGATAGCACTGATTACATACGTGACATCATCGCATAGTTGCTGTCAAAAAAGTCACCTTAAGAGGTGCAGATGAGCGATTGTTAATAAACCTGCATGCACTCCTCATGGATATCGCCAGACTTGCCAGCGAATAATACGAGAATTTAGCGCTGCGTTCGTCGAACTGCCCTACCTGCTGCAGCAGTCAAAACTTACAATTTTATGAACGACCTCCTTCAAAGCCACAAGGCTGCGTGAAAATTTTTGTGTTTTGATGCTAAGTAAAGAGAAAGTGCATGATATGTTTAAAACCGGGAAGGGTTGGTCAAGTTAAATGGGCGTGACAAGGCTTGGGTTTGTTCTATCAGGCAATATGCATGTAGAAATATGTAAACATTAAACAGCTACTGAATTTCTTCGTCACTTTATGGAGATCTCGTCATATATGCGTCTTCTGTAGGCCTGCAGTGCAGCACATTGTTTTATAGCTTTATGTGCCTATGCAAGTATTGCCATTTTTATGGAGGACACAGTTGAGGTGGTTTGCGGACCAGCATCTTCCTAGTATTCCGTGTATGAAATGCTCAGCTCGCACCGAAGCTATTTTTAGTGTTTTATTGGTTTTAAACTTCCTTCAAGCTTTTAATCTCTTCTTCAAGCTCTCTCGTCCGTGTGTTCTGTGCGCCTCTACTTTGAAGATGGTATTACGAACACGCTCGAACTGCCACTCTGTTGTAATATTAATTTTTCTTTCTAGTAACTGGGGTGGAGGGATGCACACGTATCGAACACAGATGGAATTTCCTGTGTTATCGTTAGAACTAGTGTAAATCGTAAAATAGGGAGGAGGGCGAATGAGCATATATGTGCACAATTGTTAAAAAGGAAATATGATGGGGTGTTGGGGGTGCGGCAAGGGCTGCACTGTGCATGTGTGCGACTGCTACCAAACAACTAACGAAAATCTGAGAGCAGCAGAACTCATATTATGCTTGCTTTAAAGCAAAGATGTGGAGCAACGGCAAAAAACAAAGAAAACAGGACATAATGAGCGCTTCTGCTGTCTTATTTACTTTACCACCGCGGCACGTATTTTTTCCGAGCCTTGCAACAATTTTCTAAAAGCAGGATTTTGTACCGGGCTAGTGTGAGGTGCCGTGCAAAATAGCTAACCTCAAAGGAAATAGGAGCCGCCCAGGTTACCCATATTTTCTCGCTTCTCTCTCTCTCTCTCTCTTTTGCTTTAGTGGCAGGCATCAGTACCTGACTTTTTGCTGCAAGACGCATTTATAGTCTGCAATGCAGCTACGGTAAGCCAAGAAAGAAGAAAACAGGTCACACACAAGTGGCCCCCAGCTACTGGGCAAGCCTTCCATGTGAGCACCTTGAACATACAAGCAGGCTTTTGTTTACCGCCCGCCTCCTCAACAACCTCAAAACTCAGTCACGGGGATAGCCCCCCCCTCCCAGTTCCCAAAAGAAAAAAAAGGTGTTCCAGCCGACCAACACGTATCCGCCCCCTCCCCTCAACTTTCGGCAACATGAGTAACACCCCTCGGAATTAAAATTCTGGTTAAACGCCTGTGTCCAGGAAGAGGTCGTGTTTGGACGGCTTTTTAATTGTTATTCGACATCCCTTGAAGCTTCGGCCACCCCACACATGCAATGAAAGTTACTTATTTCGCTGCGACAACGCGAACTAAACGGCGAGCACGAACAAAGTCGTAGAAGGCTACGGCAGACGGCTTCCCGAGAGTACTTAACAGGGTCGCCACCAGTAGCGCTTCCGTCGGCTTGCGTCTTACCGAGGAGTGCTAGGCGAAGGACGTGTTTTTCGAGGTCTCCGGAACGACAGCAGCAGATAAGTGTTTTTGCATGCATTGAGCTTGCCTTTACTAGTATATGTTGTTAGCATAAAGCATAGTTGTGTTTATTATTCTATACAATTTTTTTTGGGGGGGGGGGGGTCAGTAACTTGTTTTTTTTTTGCTTTCCTTTTTCTTCCTCCACGTGGCTGATGTACACGTACACCCACCACGAGTGTTTTGAAGTGTAGGCTATTCATTGAGTTTGTGGGTACGTTTTGGCTTAGGAAAGTGTTTGTATAGTACATAGTGTCTTGTTCTTTAGATAGTGTGATTCTTGTGCTACGAGCGGTCATGATCAAAGAGACCGTAAAGTGTTCAGGGTGTGGGGCAGCTGTGAAAATGGAGGTTTGTGCGGAAGAGAAAGCAGAAGAGGCTGACGCCAAATGTAGACAGTGCGAGATCGAGGCAAAATGGGAAAAAATGATGGCTGCTCAAGGCGAACTTATGGACGGAATCGCTGAGCTTGAAAATGCGTTGGCAAAAGAGCGTGAGAAAACGAAGGCCATGAGAGAAAGGCTTAGGTCAGCAGATGAGGGCCTAACTAAGGCAGCTAAGGTGAACAAAGAAGCAGGCAACGGCGAGAATAGTATGGCGCCGACCTCCAGCGCGGGAGAGGCTAAAGGAGAATCAGGTGTGAAAAACACAGGTGCAAAGAACGCGGAGCCCAGCTTCCGAGAAGTAGTTTTGCGGGAGGGAGTGGACAACGCAGCAGCTGTGACTCACACTAAACACCCAGGCAGTAGCCAGGTGCAGGTGACTCCAGCTGGAAAATCTCAGCAGGTTATCATAGCCGGTGAATCCAGTTTAGTTCAATGCGCCGACGGGCACTCAAAGAGAGGGTGAAAGGCGACAAACGAGTATTGATAGGGACGTTTCCAGGCTGGGGTCAGTCATGAGACAAGCAAGAGAAAAGCTCACACCTGGAGCTCACGGACGTAACCTCGTGATAATTGCGGCAGGGTTAAACGACGTCCTCAACAAAGAATCGCCAGGCTTAGCGACGACCTTGGCAAAAGGCGTCGACGACATGCGCGCCATTTCCGCCCAGGTGCCGATAGTAGTGTGCACGGTACGGGAAATACCAGTGCGTGAGGGAAACCTGCAAAGAGCGGTTGTCGATGCAAAGAGATATGACGTACCAGTCGAGAGAAAGGTTTCGAAGTAGTGGAAATAAACAGGGAAGTGCATAGGTGGGGAGGGTTTCCAAAGAGACAGAATTTACTTCGATAGGAGGCTTGGTGATGAGGTGGGTTGATGGCTTTCAAGACGTGCAGTAGCTTTTTTGGGGGGGGGGGCATGCGGA
>JABSTT010004925.1:0-20447 GCA_013339685.2 Hyalomma asiaticum
TATCAAAGGTCTGTTATGTTCTAGTTGATTACCACCATAGTGCAGCTTCGTGTAAGAGGCGCCTTTCGTGTATGCATAGGAGGTCCTAGAACGCCATAGTACCTCGTTTTTTCCCCCTTTTTTATACTTTCTGACTCAATATGGACCATCATTGCGCATTTTTGCCGGCCTCACGGAATATCAGTGGGCAGATGTTTCAGGCTGGACATTAGAAGTTCATTGATTTGGCAGAAAAATGATAAGAAGAAAATACGATGCGCATATACTACCTCGCGACTGTACAAGAGCTCCTGTGGTTTGCGGAATGATCCTCTCGATTTTAAGATGCCGCCAGCCAGACCTAGTTCCCGCCGACTTCATCGGTATCTCCATTGTTCAATACACTTGACGTATCTTACTCTCCTTTTTGAAGCGAAGGCCGCCAATATACAAAATGCGCTGCATAGATCACAATAGAAGGAATTCTTGTTTTCCAGATGATAGTGTTAAGAAGAAGCACGCAGAACCATATTACGCCCGAGAGATAAGGAAAGATCTTGTGTCTGCCACACTTCGGGGAGCACCAGTAGCCTGCCGGGGACTCTAGAAGTGAGCGGAAATGAGGGGCCGTCATCTGCTGGTGTCGACTGAGAATCAATCAAACTAGAGGAACGGGTTATTTTGTTGGTCTGTTAATAAAAAGTGGTTACTAGATGAGAGCACCGTGAATCAAACCCAGTACTTCCCGCATACGAGGCGGACACTTTACTGGTGCACAAAAGTAGATAGATAGATAGATAGATAGATAGATAGATAGATAGATAGATAGATAGATAGATAGATAGATAGATAGATAGATAGATAGATAGATAGATAGATAGATAGATAGAAACCGCGCATTTTACAAATCAGTGTCATCCGAAGCAATCAGCGAGGAAATTGCCTATGACGAACTGTTTGGAATTAAGTAAAATATGACGAGTAGGATCAAATATTTTTTCTAGGCGCATGAGCACCGACTCACGGTACGTGGGCAAACCAGGAACCTCGACAACAGCGTAGTGCCTGAATCGTAGCTCATGACACCACTTAACGTTGGCACTCTCTTTAATGCAAACCACAGATGGCTGTTTCGTTCAAGGAAGATAAACTGTAGGATGTGTTGGTGTGCTATCAAAAGCGTTTTCTTTACAGTATTCCTACACGATCGAGCAAAGTTTCGCAAAAGCATACTGAATGGTAGCAGGATATATTTATTGCTGTGATAGCACGCTCATAAGCAATCAAAAGCGCGACTCACGGTACACAAGAACCATCATTACAAGCGTAGGAGCAATATGTTGATTTGCTCTGCATACCGCGTGGGAGGAGCCGCCGTAGCTTAGAGGTAGCGTGCTTGGGACTCGAGGCACCTTGTTCTATACCCCGCTACCGCATGGTAAGCTGCATGTGTGTCTTTATGTTTGCAATGTCGATCGCAAGCTAGGAGAAAGGGTGTTCCTTCCATGTTCTCGGAGCGGAGCCTTCCGTTTTGTGGGCCGATCCTGGAGGCAGTGCGAAAACTGCGTGTGATTGCAGTATCGTCAATTGTGACGTACATGAAGAGTGTATCATGTTAGTGATGTAGAGATTATTATTATTATTATTATTATTATTATTATTATTATTATTATTATTATTATTATTATTATTATTATTAGTCATTCCTTACCTCCGAAATATTCGGTTATACAAGGTGAACGAGGCGACCAGGACAGTACCGAGACGTAGGCGGCCAGACAGATTGAGATATGGCCAAAATTACTTACGTTGACCAAGAAACACGTCTCTTGATAAGTCTTTCTTAGAGAAAGCCAATATATGGCTGCGCGTCCAGTGATGGACGTGGTGTCATCATCGCGGCTAAAGCGTGTAAGCACTGCCATCAACTTCTGCCACGACACCATTTGACAATCAGGCAGTGTTGAATGCCGGTTTGGCACCTTTCCTGGACATAATTTTTGTTGTGGGTGCACGATGCTTTTGAACATACTCTTTAGAGAAAAAAACTGTCAGGCGGCCTTCATGCATCGGTAATGCCAGTTCCACTAACGTGAAACCTGAGGATGTGCGATGTCTGCTGTGATAGACCCGTAAATCGTCGCTCATTGGCAGTGACAGGCAGAAGACGGTATTTGTTGTACAATTTCTTGCACAATCAGCCATCGCGTAGTCAATGACTGTTAATCTATTGTTCCTTTTATTTGAACGTACTTTCACTACTCGCTTTACCATGACAGAATCGTGTACCTCTTCATGCAAAGCCATCTGGTTCATTGTCATCCGTTAAATACAACATTAAAAACATGCTGTTCAACGAACTTTTTGTTCTTTTGTATCATTTTTTTCATCACTTCATTCCTTTGTTATCCCTTTTTATGTGTATTTTTGTTTTAGTATTGTGTAAAGCTGCTATGGTAAATATGTAACGTCTCTATTTTACTATACATTTTCATACAATAAATGCATCTTTTATTTTTTACAGCGTAAGCTGTTATGAGATCACAACAAGGGCCGTTTTTGCGCCGTAGTTGTCCGCCGCCGTCGCCTTGGCGCCAGTGTCCGTAACCGCTATCGCGCAAATTTTAGCAAAAGTAACCAGGACCGAGGAGGATTGCAACCACGTCCTCTGCGTGGATTCGAACCCTCACCCTCTGCGTGACAGTCGAGCATTCTACCACTGAGCCGCGCCGGTGATTTTTTCTTCCATGAAAATTGCATGAAAATTGCATGAAAATTGCATGAAAATATTTCAGTAAATGCGTTTAAACTGTACTATACAGTTGCACACATATTAATAACAGTCTAGCATAAAAAACATACTGTGCACTTTTAAGCTCATAGACTCTTCAAAAGTCAGGTAAACAAACACTAGCGTCCAGAAGTGAAAGCCAGTCCGGAACAGGATCAAACGTCTTAACCACACTGCGTACTTGGGCAACCTCTTCTCGGAACACAGACTTCGTCGAGGGAGGTGGTTCAGCATACGTGTCAATCATGCAGCTCCTCCAGAGGACATAAAGTCCTAACAACATTACCATATCATACGGCGTATTTCTGCTGCTCTTGCTGAATGGGAGGAGCATAATACCGTGAGGTGTGAGGGAAGTTCTTTTCTAATCGTTCGCTTGAGAATGTCCCTGAAATGAAATGCATCTTGACAAAGAATAAAACAATGTTTAATCGTCTCAGGTTGACTGCAAAGTCTACAGTTTACTGACCAAGGTACGTGTATGCCTTATTCATTTAGCCAAGTCTTCACAGGCAACGTACCTGTATGTAGCTTGAAGAAAAACGTTTTCGCAGCGGGTGATATACACATTTTATGTACAAGGAAAAACACATCATGTCCAGATAAAGACAGATATGGCAACCGGTAAACAGGCTCAGAGAAAAGGTCGTTCACGAGTGCAGCAGTCAGCGTTGTTTTATCGACAGTATATAAGTACTCTAATGTGAATCTAGCTTTAAAAAAACGGAGTGTCATCAATTTCTTTCAAAAAGTCCCACAGCCACGATCCTTCAGGAGTGTTTGTCGCCACAAAAAAAAAAAGGGGAGGTGATAAGCAATGCGGGTCCTAAGAACGGCTAGTAGAAATCGATGACAAACGTCTTTGAGTTCAAAGAAGCGAAGTATCAATTCTCGCACAAACCAATGCACGAGATTGAGGCCCCCGTTATTGAGCGGTAAGAAAAGATTGTCTCTTCTCATAACTTCCCAAGATGAACGCCAAATAAAACAAGCGCATATTCATTGCGCTTGTTTTATTCTATGAAATGTCTGCAAATGGACACGGGAGCAGTGCAACACTGCAGGACATAAATAAGTTTTGACACTAGAAATACATTGCATGCTTTAGCTCTAGCAGAAATAAAAAGGTCTCAGCCCTGCCAATTTGCCACTTTTGAAGTATAGTACTTATGGCAGACGTCCAATGACGACCGCTATTACGGTAATTATCGAGAGATACCCCAAGGTACCTAATTGGAGCTTCAATCCAATGAACATTGGCAAACACTGAAGAAGTTGAAGCCCACATGCCTATCCAGAATCCTCCACTATTTTCAAAATTAATGCTAGCTCCAGCGATGTCGCAAAAACGCAATGTGGTATCTATTGCTTCCTGAACACTAGGTTTATCGGTGCAAAAGAAGGCAATGTCGTCTGCATAAGCTAAAACTTTAATTTCCTCAACTTCATACCTGTATCCTCTAAGCCTAGAATTAACAAGTACACTCGGTTCCGTATATATGCCAAAAAGTAAAGGGGGCAGCGGGCAGCCGTGAGGTACGGATGAATTCACATTGATTACGTCTGACAGAGTGCGATTTACAATTAACCTTGTTGTTCACCTTTTATAACAAAGTGCTATGCCTTCGTACAATGCATCGCCTAGCCGTAGGTGACGTAGTAGCGGGAATAAAAAAAATAGCAGATCCCACGTGCGGTGGGAATCAAGGAAATGCAAAGCATGCGTAAGGAACATGAATTGGATTTGCATTGTTGTCTCGCTATACCGAGTTTCGTACATATGAAGTTAACGAAACGGCCACAAGAGCACCAAGACTGTGGCATGTAAACCATGCCGCTCATACACGCATGTCATGATTATAACGTTATGACTAGTCATTTACGTTAGTCATGCAGTCGTGTTGTGCCATAGCAATTTTGGCATACATCCCTTTAAGGAAACGAGTGGCATGTAGATCATACCGCTAATGACATGCATGTCACGATTTTCACGTTATGACCTGTCATTTATGATCGTCATGCAGTCATATTGTTGCATACCAATTTTCCTGCACATCCCTCTAACGAAACGGCCAAGAGAGCACCTAGACCGTGGTATGTAAATCACGTCGCTCATGACATGCATGTCGTGATTTTCATGTTATGATCTGTCATTTATGTCCATGCCCGTGCCAAACCATGTCCGTGCCAAACCAATTTTCGTATAGGCTCCGTGCAGTCGAGTTTTCCATGTGCGACATCAGCGCCAGAATGCCCTGCCTCGCCCACAGAAGAAGCAAAATTGGGCAGACTGTGACAGGGAAATACGCGAACGCGATGCGCGTCTCCAACTCTATAGCAGCAGCGACCGCCCGTCCCACCTTCTTTCATTTTATTTCCTTTGAGACGCACGCTCCAAACCTGCGGTCAACTGTTCCAAAGGGCGACGCCGCAAGCGCTCGTGTGGTTCGCAGCACGCCCGGAAAGCAGCGAAGAAACGCACGCGTCGCTGTCGCCTCGGTTTCCACCGCGCGCGACTGAGCCGTCCGACGAGAGCTACGTAGCGCCCTCCTGTCAGTAGACGGAACTCATACATCCCATTCACGAAACGGCAGTATAGCGCCAGGACCATGGCATGTAAATCATGCCAGTCATGACACGCGTGTCATGATTCTAATGTTATGACCTGTCATTTTCGTTCGCCATGCTGTCTTGTTGTGCCATAGCAATTTTGACATACATCCCATTAACGAAACGCCTGGCATGTAAATCATGCCGCCCATGACATGCATGTTATGCTTTCATGTTATGACCTGTCATTTATGTCCGTCATGCAGTCATATTGTTGCACACCAATTTTCCTACACATCCCACTAACGAAACGGCCAAGAGAGCACCAAGACCGTGGCATGTAAATCATGTCGCTGATGACATGCATGTCATGATTTTCCTGTTATCACCTGTCATTTATGTTTGTGAGGCAGTCATGTTGTGGCATGCCAATTTGCGTATACGTCCCTTTACCGAAACGCGTGGCATGTAAATCATGCCGCTCATGACAAGCATATTATGCTTTTCATGTTACGACCTACCGTTTACGTTCGTCAGGCAGTCATGTTGTGCCATACCAATTTTCCTATACATCCGTTAACGAGACGACCAGGAAAGCATCAAGACTGTGACATGTATATCATGCCGCTCTCATGACGCGCATGTCAAGATTTTCATGTGATGACCTGCCATTTATGTTCGCCGGGCACTCATGTTGTGCCATACCAATTTTCGCATACATCCCATTAACGAGACGAGCAGGAGAGCACCATAACTGTGACATGTAAATCATGCCGCTCATGACATGCTTGTCATGATTTTCATGTTATGACCTGCCGTTTATGTTTGTCAGGCAGTCATGTTGTGCCATACCAATTTTCGCATACATTTCATTAGCGAAACGGCCAGGAGAGCACCAAGACCGTGGCATGTAAATCATGCCGCTCATGACATGCCTATCATGATTTTCATGTTATGACCTGTCATTTATGTTCGTCATGTAGTCAGGATGTGGCATACCAATTTTCGTAAACATCTGATTAGCGAAACGGCCAGGAGAGCACAAAATCATAGGCGGCTAGATAGATAGATAGATAGATAGATAGATAGATAGATAGATAGATAGATAGATAGATAGATAGATAGATAGATAGATAGATAGGCTCAAACTCGCCGAAGTTCGCTAAGAAATGCTTCGCATTTAAAAAATCATGCTGTACCTTGTCAAAGGCCTTGGCGAGGTCGCTCTGAAGAAGAGCTACTTGATCGACACTTCCTTCAATGCACTCAACAGCTGACCGTGCTATATGTATATTCGTCTGTATAGAACGACTTTGTATTCCGCATGTTTGGTGATCCCCTACTAGTTTAGTGATTATAATCTGCAACCTATTTGTGAGTACTTTGGCAAATATTTTATAATCGACCTCACATAGCGATATCGGCCTATATCCATTTACTCTTTTTAGCGCTTCGTTGTCGCTACTTTTCGGGATTATGGTTGTATAGCCCTGATAGAAAGAATTAGGTACTTCACCACATTCATAGGTCTCTTTAAAAAGCAGTTCAATAAAAGGTAGAAGCATTTCTTCGAATACCACATAAGATTCCGCACTGAGACCGCCTGGGCCAGGTGTTTTCTCTGTAGAGCTCCAATGGCACATTCAATTTCTTCCTGGGTTATGGGCCCATCCACGGTGAGTCGATCATCTTCTTGCTAGTGTGGCGTAAGGGCAATCAATTGATCGGCTTTTTTTTCATAATCACTAAGACGTCTCGAAGCTGTAAACAGATTTCTGTAGTGGTCTTCAAATACTGTCGTTATATGCGTCGTCACTGTGCACATAGAACCATGTGATTCAATTTCCAATATTTCTTTTGAATGTGCATATCGGTTTTCATCACCAAGAGCTTTTTTTGTCATCAGGTTCCACATCAATGAAACGAGAAGCACGTGAACGCACCATTGCCCCTCTGTACGCTGCCGTATTGTGCTTCTGCATCTGTACTCGGACTATATTTATCTCGTCGACGTACTACCCGGGTTTCTGGCTTTCAAAGGCGTGAAACTTGTGAACCAAGTCATGAAGATAAGCTTCCATAATGTTAAGCTTCCATAAGTCCCAATATGGAGGTAACTTGCCGAATTTTCGCGGGCCCTACGAAACAGCTACTAAATAATGGTCTGTGAAAAATATAGGCTTCACGACATAGTTGTGAATGTGAGATATAAACACGGTCAAGTCGAGCATGAGAGACGCCTTGAAAGTGCGTGAACCTTACCGAGGAAGGCGCGTATGCTCCTACGTCTATTAGATTATTGTCGTTCATCATTTACTGAAGTGAGGAAGCACTCGCATCATAACGATTTGTTATGTACGAGTGATCTCTGGTGCCACAAACACAATTCAAGTCCCCCAAAACTATCAAATATTTGTCGGTATTTAGCAGCGGCATTGAAGAAATGAAGAAAAGTTTTCTATTATTCACTTTTGTGGAAGCATAGACACAAATAAACCTCCAATTGCGGGAATGAAAAGAGATGTCACAACTTATAAGGCGGTCTTCCTCATCAACACGTAGCGAGGTCAAAGAGTGATTGAGCTGTTTTCTCATTAACAAGAAGTATCCAGCGGAAGCCCCTTGTGATTGGCACGCCTGTGCTTGTGAAAGTTTCGCTAACCCCCGTATGCAGAGATGTAACTTGCATCGCGCCTGGACTTGCGGAAGTCGGCCCGAAGCACGAAGCGGACTTGAAACCGTCCAAGTCTGCTTTCGCGTTTCATAGACGCTCGACCTGACCAGACCTGACTTACTTGAGCAAGTCAAGGCCGTGCTTCAATGCAAGCGCGTGTTGCTCGTCTGTGTTCGAGGTTAATAATAAATTCATTAGCGTAAGACACGTTGTACGGCAAAAAAGTATGCCTTCTTCGAAATATCAGTCAGCGCACACACGCTGAAGTGTGCTTTGGGTCAAGCTATTGCATTCCGCGACGGGCTGCTGCTGTGATATACAGTGTTGTTGTTTTGTGGGGTTTAACGTCCCAAAACCAGCTCTGATTATGAGAGACGCCGTAGTGGAGGGCTCCGGAAATTTCGACCACCTGGGGTTCTTTTACGTGCGCTGACATCGCACAGCACACGGGCCTCAACATTTCGCCTCCATCGAAATGCGGCCGCCGCGGCCGGGATTCGATCCCGCGACCCTCGGATCAGCAGCCGAGTACCATAGCCACTAGACCACCGTGGCGGGGCGATATACAGTGTTGCTTGCTGAAAGAGGCCATTATCCGCGGGTTTCAACGCGGTCTCCAAGAGCTGCACAACCTTCCTTGTTTCTGTTTTCGCTTCTCTTTACCTAAAGGTCTTGTTTCGCGTGTGTATAATTGCTCATACAGAAGCCAAAGGATTGGTGTGCGTTCATGGTGCCTTTCAACGGCTCTTGCTCTAGATTGTCCCAAGGCGCTCGTGAGTCGTCTGGGCTGACACCTTGATGTGATATGCCGGTGCGATCGCATATGATCGGCTTTTGAAGAAGTTCGCCTTTCTTTCTCACATAGGCACTCCAAAAGAATTGCAGCTGCCCTTGTTATAATCCGACTACGCGACCCTTTCAAGAAAAGACCAAGATAGACGAACGCGCTAGGTCGGAATGTTAGCAAAAAAAAAAAAAAAGAACAGAACGAACAAGAAGAGATAAACGCGCTCCGAACGACGAGTACGGGCTACGTGGGTCCCCCTGTCCGGTCTCGCATGTTTCACGCTGCCCGCAAGAAGAGCAGAAGGAAAGTACACGTGCAGTCTGCTTTACGTGAAACATTCCACGTAGACAACAAAAGGACTAGAGTGTACATGCCATCGTCTAGTAAATCAGGTTTCGGAGCCCGCGTGCCGGCCACCGCGCTACGTTTGGAATGATACTGCTGTCATATGTCAACAGGGCTTGACGCTGAAACGTTGCAGCTGTGTGCGATCTCGTCCCAAGATAACGCATACAACCAAAGGCGGCACCCGGTTTTACAAAATATGAAAAGAGCCTGCTGACCGCACTCGTGAATGACTACGGGCACACCATGGAATGCCACGTTGTTTGAAACATATAAAGGATAACCACGTACGGTATCACGCGGCACGGTAACCGACAATAGAAAGAAATGTTAGGATAAGCTAAAAGAAAGCGGAATAAGGAAGCTGCAAAAGAAAAG
Organism: Hyalomma asiaticum; assembly: GCA_013339685.2. Taxonomy (NCBI): domain Eukaryota; kingdom Metazoa; phylum Arthropoda; class Arachnida; order Ixodida; family Ixodidae; genus Hyalomma; species Hyalomma asiaticum. The sequence goes on from JABSTT010004925.1 coordinate 9,505, forward strand.
CGATATCACAACAAAATTCCTAAGCGCACATCACTGGCTCATTCGGGCCGCTTTTATATTTTCTCGTTGGATGACTGCGTGACAAGTTCGGCATGCTGAACGTTAATACAGTCATGAGTGCCAACAGTGATTGTAAACAAGGAAATTGGCTCGTAATCACGCTTTCAGCGAAGCGTGTTTCTTACCTTGAGGATTGTTTACACTGCAAGAAAACGGTTGACAAACCGATCCCTCGAAGTAAAAGAATCGCTAAAGATACATGAGCAGCACTTCCGCGTCGTCACCATCACTTTATTGCACGCGTGTGTGCAGTCGAGGCATCCGCTTACACAAACTAATCCGGCCACTTCATGAAAATCCCGTGTCATTTTAGGAGGTCTCGCAAACTGCAGGAAGCACACCAAAATCCAGCACAGCGGCTTCGCAATGAGCAGGGTCATTTTTCCAAACGCACGACACACATGTTCACGGAGGAATCCGCACGAGACCATCGGCGATTGTTTGAAGCGTACTGGTGCCGTGAAACCACACAGCCGGTAACTGCAGCGTCCAAGGCACAGGCTGTGTTCCGGAGTACTCCTCGCTTTCTCGGCGAGGCATCGTACCCAGAAGCTGTCGCCCGGCGTTTTCGTGCACGTGTGGCGAGCGTGTCCCCTAGCTGCCTCGGTCACGCAGGGGTGGCGGCGGAATTTTCTACTCGCGATGCGCTTCTGAAAATGCTGCATCCACGGTGTGACAAGCAAATTCACGAACAGGTAACCTCCGCTTGACGTCCGTACGGGGGGCGGCCATGTTGGAATGAAGCACGAAGTCAGTTTCAAGCTAGCCCCTGAGCAGACTTGAAATGAGAGCGGACTTCGGCCCGTCCAAGTCCTCCGCAAGTCACCCGCAAGTCAAGTACGATTTATGACATGCGGCGAAGCGTTCTTGAGACTGGCGCAAGTCAAGTTCGAGCCAAGTTACATCTCTGCATACGGGGGTAAGAGTCCTAAACAGGTATAACCTCTGCGAGGAATCGCATTAACAAATGTAATGTTATGTGGCAGGATAATAATACGCCACTACACGTCGGTGAAAGTGGAGTGCATAACGAGTTCGAGGAATCTTTTGAAAGAACACAGGGCTGCATGGTTTGTAGCTTTGAACCCATTACAGAGGCATCATCAACATCATCATTATGAAAAGGTCTCCAACATTTCCGTCATCATTATTACGAAGCGCTGCCTTTTGAAGCAGTTTTGTCGTGTCATGCCATGCGTCACGCGGCAGGCGACGCACGCAGCCGCGCCAGCAACCTGACTTGGCTCTTCGATATACCTGATGGCGCCTTCTCGCAAGGTGCAGACCGCTGCTGATGAAGTGAATCGCAGAGCTACACGCGCGGCTGCAGCAAGTCAACGTCGGGCACAACAGACAGCTGTGCAGAGAGAAGCCCAAAGCCGCAGCTCGCAATCGAAGCAGGCAGGGCCGAGAGTTCGGTCCCTTCTCCGGAAAACGGCGCCAAGGGACCCCCTAAGGTGTGCAGTTAGAGATTTGCACGTTACAATCCCGCAGTAATTATTTCGTAGTAGGTAGTTCTCTGCTTGGCGAAATCATAAGCGGTATGGCGCAGGGGCTACCTATCACCTCTACTTACCCTAGTTTCCTCAAGCGTTTCAAATGGCCTGTAAGAAGGTCGCTCCTCCAGCTTACGCTGTCACTGTCCTGCGGTTCCCCGCAGGCCTAGATGTTTTTTTCCCACTCTTTAGGTTTTGCTGCTGTTGCTTACCTTTCATGTACCCCACTAATGATGGGACGTCCCCCGGACAGTTTCTCACTCTTGGACCCCCTGATGGTGTATGTAATTTCTAAACGCGTTTTTTTGTACATGCTATAAGAAATAAACTTGATCTTGAACAAAAACGGCGATGCCGACAGCCCGAGCTCCCACCTGAAATTACCCTACGGCTAGCATTCTGTCTAAACCCCTGTTTTATCTAATTTCCAGTCCGGCCAAAACCTCCTGTGTTCTCAGATAAGTCGTCACAAGAACAAGTCCTCCTTCATAAGACATGGTCACGGTAAGTGTGTTCATTCAACGACCGTAAAAAAAAAAAAAGACACAGCCAATCGAGTGTGTCAGTAACGCCGATTGCTCATTTAAGAGTTTCGGAATTCTGAATGTCCGTTTCTTGGGTATGCTGTGTACACCTTGACTTCGCGATGTGATTGGTGGAGGGACGCTGCAGCAAGTTTGGAAGGGTGCCGTTTCTTGATCATTTTAGCCATTTCCCGAGGGAGAGGAAACGTGGCGGCAACCTAGGCCTTTGGCTAGGAAGAGTTTGGCGTCATTCACTTAACGATTAACTGAACCACAGCAAACTTTTGTCCCTCGGCAATATAAATGAGCTTGTTCTTGTTAAATGGAAGTGAGTGTTAATTGGAGGACGTCCTGAATCGAAATCAATCGCATATTTCTACTGTTCAGCCAACGGAAAAATCCTATGTCCTTTTTTATAACAGATGCGTGCATTTGTGATTAAAGGCTACCAACTGTTACTGCTTGTGAAACGCTGCGTAGAAATAAATGTTTTGTTAAAGCGGAACCGAGCCGGAGTCCATGAACTGCCCTTTGAAAGGCCCCGCTTGCATTCAATGCTGATGGTATTTGAAATTCAAGGGAACAATCGATGCACAGTGCGCCCGAAGTTTTTAAGTTTTCATCGGACCTTATCCTTCTGGAATCGTGGACTGACGTCTACCTCAGTTTCAGCCGCAGTTCGCCTTTTACTGTATGAAGATCCGACGGGCATATTAAATACGAAGCATTAATTTGTTGGCGAATATGCGCAACTTTGACCATATCTATCTATCTATCTATCTATCTATCTATCTATCTATCTATCTATCTATCTATCTATCTATCTATCTATCTATCATGCGCCTACGTCCAGGTGCCCTCCTGTTAATCTCGTTCTACTAATGTACAGGAATATTTGCATTTTATCATGCAAATATATGATCTACATGTATGTCTTATTTTTACATGACGAACACGATACAATCGCCGTACATGTCCCGATTACCAATACTGTAATAATGCGTGGCTCATACCCAAAGTGCTCGGCATTCCGGGTATGTGCCCCACAGGTATTTGAATTTTATAACGCCTATGTCAATCAAGACTATCTAAGACAGACGTCTAGCATATGATAACGCACTTCACTATTCGCGATTCTGTCTAAATACTCGCTACATAGCGGGCGCTCCTGGAACCAGCCGATCCAAGGTCGACCCCGAAATGCGGCATGTTATCGCGTTACGGCGCGCTGTAAACCAGCTCTATCGTTCCTTAATCGACGCCATGCCGCCTCGAAGCAGCCTGAAAAAGAAAAAAAAATCCTCATCAAAAGGCTTTTCTTGCGTGCCTCATTGCGTGCCTTCACGGTGCAAAGACAGCAACACATCGGTTCCCCCGAAATAAGTAGACGACGCTTCGCGCAGGGCAACATGCATTAGGAATTTGCGCATCGGCAAGAAGCTGACGGGAACTGTGCTAGTTTGTTCCGTGCACTTCACTCGCGACGATTCCTTCCTCCCTGGTGAATACACAGATTTTATTTGTGTAGGGGAGCGTTTTCTACCGTGCGCGCGCTTTTCGAAGAGCCAGAGTTTAGTTTAGGCGAACGCGTGAACAAAATAGCGACATTGCTTATACGTGGAAATCTGGTAACGTTTCTTAAACGTGTCAATGCTCAGTTTGAACCGCAGTAATATTATTGCTGACGTACTTTTGCCTGCATGCATTGTAGCAAGTAGACATAAAGCGAGCGCTTGCCTTCGTTCGCCTTTTTCGTGCCATGCGCACGCTTCGCCTCGTAATTTGTTTCGTGATTATGGAGGTAATATGTGATCGTTTAACGTAGCGCGTTGCCATTTCGAGTTAATTTGGTGGCAATTCAGGATTTATCGCCTTCGCTTCAACTTCCGAGCCCTCGACCTGTTCACCGCGCCTCTAAGTTTGTTAACGCGATAGCGTTAGAGAGCTCGTTTCGCAGAAATAGCGAGTAATAGCTAAGCGGCTCAGCGGTACAGCGGGCCCAGCGGAGGAGCGGAGGGGACAGCGGAGCGCATGACGAAAGGAAGAGTAATAGCTGAGCGACGCCCTGCGCTTGTTTCAGCGGAACGTACTGCTGCGCCACCTGTTGAACAATGTTGAAGTTACTGTCGATCGAGCAGAAGTTTTACCTGTTGAATAACTTCAAGTTACTGCGAAAAGGATCGCAAAAGTCATTTTTCATAAGATCACAGGTGTTATGTGGAAATGCATCTTCGTTTTTGCTACATGACACGACGACACGCCGCCGCCGCTTGTGTTCGGGGCTGCCATCTTGCAAAACGCTCGCACGCTGGCCCGCTGCGTACGCTCCGCTGAAGAGACGAAATGAGCGGGGGAGCGGCTCGCTCCGTAAATGCGCTGGCTGTCCCAGCGTGCCGCGCATGCGCAGTTGGCGTCTCCGCTCGTTCGCTGGGCCCGCTGGCCCGCTGAGCCGCTTAGCTATTATTCCCTAATACCGCCGTCGGTGTCGGCGAAAAATCGTGAGCGAAAAATCCAGACAGATGCAAACAAAATAAACAATACAAAACTGCGGTCCCATTGCGGATCGAACCCGGGCCGTTTGCGTGGCTAGCAGGTGTCCTACCACAAAGCCACTATGTCTTTTTTTTTTCTTTCATACATGGTATTTATTACAGTGCGCTAAGAAATTCGCAAATGCATAAGGCGCTGTTGCAGTGACCCAGCGACAATAATCGCACAAGCAATCCAAATGACAATGTCAGCCTAAAATACACATTCACTGACGGGATGCACATAAGTGTTTTTTAGGGAGAGTTCATGATGTGTTGCACAGCATGGCTGGTAGGGATAAGCACTTCACCAAGATGGGGTACCATTCAGGCCTGAAGCCACGATGTCTTTTTTTTTCTTTATTGACAAAGCCACGATGTCACTTGGAACCTCCTCGGAAAAAAACACCACATAAATGCCAGGTAGTGGAAGGAGTCTCCTTAACGCATTTTGTTCGGCAGGTGTCACGACGAAAATGAGCCCATTCGGCGATTTGTAGGAGGAATACAGTTTATTGAGCATATCAAGCAGACAGCAAACGTTAGATAATGTGCTGCCATCTGTGAGACATTGTGAAAAACATGTCTCGCCTACCATGGCCTCCGAGACGGCGGGCGCGCCCGCCATCTCGGAGGCCATGCGACTACAGCAGAGCCTATATGGTTCCGCCGTTCTACGACAGGGAACATATTGCCACATGGCGTCTTTTTATTTAAAGCGACAGACGCGCGCTCTTAGCATTTCTATCTTCGGCTTGCGTCTATGCATGCGTAATATTAGGCGTCTGGTATGAACGCGCGTCAATGATGCTGTGGCGTTCGACTTTCATCCTTTAAATTAAATTCAAATTTAAATTCAAAAATTTGTTTTATTGTTTTCTTGTACAAGAAACAAAAGGATGTTGGGGCTAAAGGCATTTAGCCTGACAAAGGTCCCAACACCCTTGTACACAGTTCGTACAGCACCAAAAAAAGAAAAAAATTACAGTTTTTTGCGTCATTCAGACCATCATGCACAAAAGAAGCAATAGAGAAAAATATAACGGACAAAAAGTTCATGTTATATTGAAACGTAGTTTTGACTATACAAAACTGGTACATAACATACTCGAATAACAATCACTCAAGAAAAAATTAGACTAATACATTAGAGACATGTGGTACATAACATTGTTGGGTAATACATTAAATATCAGTACAAATTTCCATCGTCGTACTATGACCATTGCATACATCAGTATATTTTACGAGCCATCATACCGTATGTTTTCCTGCATTAGCACTTCCTTGACGTGTACCTTAAATGTTTTTTCTGTGCAATGAAAGTTAAGCTTATGTTCTAATTTGTTTAATATGCAAGTTGTTTGATAGGTAAAAGTTAGTTTACCATAATTTGTTCGTGTTCGTTGTGGACGGCGTAATCTTTGGCGTATCGGGTGGTTGTGTTGTCTAGTTTCTTCGTTGTGCTGATACAATTTTTCCCTGTATATGATTTGTAATATTTTCATGTAAAAGACTTGATCAGCCCGAAGCATATGATGTTTTTTAAATAAAGGTCCTGTCCTCAAGTTTGCGTAATTTCCTTGGTGGTTGCAGTAAAGGCGGACAACTCTTTTTTGCAGTAGTACAAGTTTCTTGTAGTTAGTTTTGGTAGTTGTCCCCCACACCAGAGCTCCATAACACAGCTTACGATAAAAAAGGCAATTGTAGAGTTGTTGTTTCAGCCATAGGGGAACCAGTTTAGAAATTCTGTACATAATACCAATACTTTTTGATAAGTCTGTACACAGTTGGCTAATGTGTGCGTTCCAGCTTAACTCTTCATTAAATGTCACTCCAAGAAATTTCTGGTTTGTTACTTGCTGCAGTTTCCTTCCTGCATAAGTAATGGTTACTTCCTTATCGATGAATGTATTGCGTGACCTGAATATATTATATTTCGTTTTTTCAGCGTTTAATTGCAATTTATTTTGGTTCATCCAACAAGCTAGTGATACAAGGTAGTGATTCACACTGTGTTCTAATTCATTCAAGTCCTGTGATTTGAAAAATAGATTGGTGTCATCAGCGTACATTATCAGCTCGGGTGAATCAGGTATATTAACTATATCGTTTACGAAAATTATGAATAATAATGGACCTAGCTTGGAGCCCTGCGGAACGCCTTGTTCAAGCGTTAGATAGCTTGACGAAACATCCTGCATACGTCCGAATTGTTGACGGTTATTTAAGTAGCTTTCAAGCAACCGATTTGCGACGCCCCTTATTCCGTACTTCTCCAATTTCCGTAACAAAATTTTGTGATCTATAGAATCAAAAGCCTTCTTTAAATCTAAAAATAGACCAAGCGTATAGTTTTTGTCTTCAATATTTTTTATTATTTTATCTTTGATATATAAAAGTGCTTGTTCAGTGGATTTATTCTTTTGGAAGCCATACTGACTCTTTGTAATTACCTTGTGTGTATTAAAAAAGGTAACTAATCTGTCGTAAATTACATGTTCGTAAATTTTTGAAAACACAGTTAAAATAGATATTGGTCTGTAACTACTAAATTGTCCCTTATCACCCCCTTTGTGTATTGGTGTAACTCGGGCTATTTTCAATTCTTCTGGGAAAATTCCATCAGATAATGTTAAATTCAGTAGATAAGCTAGCACTTCGCTAATTTCATGCGCGACATGTATTATTACATTCGCAGTAATTTCGTCTATACCCGCGGCTACATTTCGCTTTAGTTTTCTTATTACTTCTACTACTTCGATAGGATCTGTTGGCCTCAGGAAAATAGTTTCACTGACCTCGCTTATAACTACACCATCCTTTCTATTGCTTTCTGCACCAGGTGGATAAGCTCCTGCTTTTATAAAGTGTCTGTTCATATCGTCAACTAATTTTATGTTTTCTGATGCCGTCAGGGCTGTGCGGGATTGGCTACTTTTTGTTCTTCCTGCTAGGTTGTTCACTGTTTCCCACATTTTTTTTGGTTGATAGCGCAGCCGATAAAAAAGTTGCTCAAAGTACGCGTCTTTGGCCTTTTTTATATCGCTGTTTAATTTATTTCTGTATTTTTTGAACTCCTTTGCACTTCTTGATCACGATTTCTAAGAAACTTGTGAAATATTGAATTCTTATGCTTTATACGTTTATATAAGTTTTTATCTACCCATGGCTTTCTTGCTTTTTTGTTTCTGCGATGTGCTTGTTGCAATGGAAAAGAAATGTCATAGTAATCACGCATACGCTGCAAGAAAATACTGTAAGCCCTCCCAGCATCGGATTCACTATAAACATCTTGCCATCGTTCTTTTAACAGCAACAGCCTAAGATTCTCCAATGTTTGGTCATTAATCTTGCGATGAAAGTGATCTTGGCGACTTGCATTTCCGATATTGTAGCTCATTTTGATTACGCAAAAAATCGGAAGATGATCGCTAACGTCTGAAACTAGAACACCTCCTTTGATGTCACTACTGCATATATTTTATAGGCATACGTCTATCAAAGTAGCAGAAGTTGCCGTTACTCTTGTGGGTAAATCAATAAGGCTTTTGAAAGCATGACAATAAACAAGATTACTTATCTCGGGTGACCATGTGTCTTCTGAAATCATATTTATGTTAATGTCACCCATGATAATGGAGAGTTCACTTGCTTGGTGTTGTTGTTTAAGTAACTGCTCTAAAAAATTACTAAAATTGATTTTTTGCCCACTCCGGGGTCTGTAAATTACAGATACTATTGTTTTCCCTATTCGCAATGTTAAGCACTCGACATCCTCATTTATTTCTGAGAGTTCTTCAGCCACAGATTAGGAAAGGGAGTCTTTAACATATATTGCCACTCCGCCGCCTTTCTTTTTGTTCCTCACCAGGTGTTCAGAATGATAGCCAGAAAAAAATGGTGTTTGTTCATGTGCAGTCATCCAGGTCTCGGTTATACAAATAATATCGAATTTTACTGCTGTTGATTGGAAAAAGATGCTCAGATATTCCGTTTTATTCCTCATGCTTCTCGCATTAACATGTACTGCTCTCAAAGCATTCTCTTCATTGAACTCTTTCGCAAGTCTACCTAAGGTGTAGTATCCATTTTGTTTGTTTTCGTTTGCCTTAGTGTCGACGCGTTCTTATGGAGCCTCCAGCTCAAACTCTGCGGGGTATAAAACGGCGTGCGTCGCCGAGGGGTGGTGCTCTTTCTCTTGTGACCCGACAAAAGACAGCTGCGCATGTCGTCGCTACCACCGCCGTATTAGGACAAGGTCTCCAATAAAGTGGCTGCCCCAAGAGGCTCTCTACGTCTGGCACTTCTAGTCATAATACTGCGTGACAATATCATATCAAGCACACAGCAAACATTAGATAATGTGCAGTTTGCCATTTCACTGAGCATAAGGCGATGCTTGTTGCGGTTGGCCGGAAGATGTCTCCAGAAGAACAAATCGAACAGCTGCCAGATAGTTAAAGCAAGAAGGATGACAGAATGTGACTATTTGCGAATGAAAGTGTCACGCCTACGCGCAGTTCATAATACAGGACCATGTGACTACATCACTGTACAAAATTTTTATGAAGTTGATATAAAAGCGCTATTAAATAGACCGAAAACCTCTACCATTACTACAGATACGTTGCGCGCGCGCGTGTGTGTGTCTGTGTCTGTGCGCATGTGTATGTGTGTAACAACACACATTAATAAGTATGCACTGAGTGGTTGAAGTGCACACTAGGGGCCGGATTTCGCTATCGCGTTCAACTCTTAAAGGCGAAGCTTAAGAGTCCCCCAATTTTTTTCCGGCACTGCACATAGAACTGAACTCTTTCAACACGTTTATAAGTGCCGTATTTGTACTCGAATCAGTTGTATCGAAATAAGTTGCTTGCATCTTTCGGAGAGGCCTGCTGCGCATGAACACCTGCCTTCTTCAACTTCAGGCTCGCTGGAAAGGCTCTTTATCCTTAAAAAAATAAATCTGATGCGGGTCTTCGAACAAGTGCGACGTTTGAACGCACAGCGCAATTATTTCCTCTGTTTCGCCGCTCAAATCCTTTAGGCCGATTAATATCAGATGTTCGGCAGCAGGAACCCTTTCGCCTTCGACGAAGCATCGTGATTCGACCCCGCAATCAAGCAACTTTAGCACAGCGATAAGGGGAAGCACGGCCCTGACCCTAGATGTAGAAGCCATCTTTGTTTATATGAGCAATGTTGCCAGATGAACCACATTTTCTGGAGTTGCGAATACGAAAGGCACACCATTTCCCGTAGCTTGCGACTGAAGCATAAACATACCAGTCACGCAGGCACACACCCAAGCTACCAAGCACTACGGGGGCATCGAACCCGTTTCCCCAATGTGCCAAGCTAGCAGGTTACCACTAGGCTACGGCGGCCCCTCCCGCACGGTAAATGTGGCAAGTATACACCTGCGGTTGTCACGATTTTGTTTGTATAACGTGAATTGGGCTTAACGAAAGGGAAGGGGTCAAGGGCTCGTTCTTTATTTGTTAGAAACAACTTAATGAGCAAACAGACAATGAAGCCTAGGAAAACAAAGGGGAAGTTAATTGTGGTATTGTAATTGTGGAGAAAGTAGAAAGGAATTAAAGTGGACGAAAAGACAAACCTGCCCTCGGTGGGACCCGAACCCACGACCTTCGGATGTCGCGTCCGATGCTCTACCAACTGAGCTACAAGGGCGGTCGTCCCCCCGTCCACTTTATTGTGTATTTATGTAGGTATTATCCTGGGAGTGTTAGGCAGCGCCACTCGAGGCCAAGGCGGCGTGTGTAGAACACACTTTTCTTGCCAGGAGGCGTCACGTGACTACATGTGACTACATCACTGTACAAAATTTTTATGAAGTTGATATAAAAGCGCTATTAAATAGACCGAAAACCTCTACCATTACTACAGATACGTTGCGCGCGCGCGTGTGTGTGTCTGTGTCTGTGCGCATGTGTATGTGTGTAACAACACACATTAATAAGTATGCACTGAGTGACGCCTCCTGGCAAGAAAAGTGTGTTCTACACACGCCGCCTTGGCCTCGAGTGGCGCTGCCTAACACTCCCAGGATAATACCTACATAAATACACAATAAAGTGGACGGGGGGACGACCGCCCTTGTAGCTCAGTTGGTAGAGCATCGGACGCGACATCCGAAGGTCGTGGGTTCGGGTCCCACCGAGGGCAGGTTTGTCTTTTCGTCCACTTTAATTCCTTTCTACTTTCTCCACAATTACAATACCACAATTAACTTCCCCTTTGTTTTCCTAGGCTTCATTGTCTGTTTGCTCATTAAGGTGAATTGGGCTTGTGATCTGTGTTCAGCG
>JABSTT010004926.1:0-20059 GCA_013339685.2 Hyalomma asiaticum
AGCCAGGAGCCCGAGAGGCAGTGAGAAGATATGTGCGCTCTTGCGACACATAAGAGCTAACGTATACTAAAAGCAAGGCGATAAAGGCACCTCTTGGTCGCATGTCTTTAATAGATACCCCATTACAAAGAGTGGTAGTGAGCATTATTGGACCCTTAAAGCCTGTGACAGGGACAGCTGATACATATGGCCCTTGTTTACTTCGCAACTCGCTATCTTGACGTAACAGCTACGCCGACGATCGATTCATTTATGGTGGCAGATGAATTGGCAGAGTTGTTTTGTCGAATTAGATTTATACGGGAAAGACTACGACGAGGCATCCTGTTTCATATCTAACCTAATGAGGAAAGTAAACTATCTTCTGGCCATCCAGCACCCCAGTACCACTTCTTATTGCCCACTTGTAATGGGCTATCAGAGCAATTAAATGGCACATTGAAACAAATGTGGGCACAAATTATGTCTAGAACAGTCAAAATATTGGGAGCACTTGTCAGCGCCCCTGCTCATTGCTGATTGGGAACCAAGCAAACTTGGCCGACCGTCGCCTTTTGCCCAATGTTGGTCCTCGATCGGCTACAGGTTCGTTGTTGTTGTTTTGTGGGGTTTTACGTCCCAAAACCAGTTCTGATTATGAGAGGACCGCCGTAGTGGAGGGCTCCGGAAAATTTTGAACACCTGGGGTTCTTTAACGTGCACTGACATCGCACAGCACACGCGCCTCAACATTTCGCCTCCATCGAAATGCAGCCGCCGCGGCCGGGATTCGATCCCGCGACCCTCGGATCAGCAGCCGAGTACCTCAGCCACTAGACCACCGTGGCGGGGGGCTACAGGTTCTGCGCCGACATAGTTTCCGTAGAGTACGGGCGGGCCTAGACTGCCGACCACACCGGCACGTCTGGCGCACTGTACCGGCGCTAGCTTGGCCATCGACGGCGGCACCAGGTAGCAGGAGGCTGTAACGCCGAGCGCGCGCTTTTGTGCTGGCCAGAGAGCTCGTCTGTGCGTCGGCCAAACGTTCTCGGCAGAGTGCGGTGTCGGACTGCGTTTTATTTCATTTCACAGCCATCGGAGCTTTGCCTGTTCGCCTGCCTGCAGAGGGCAAGGGCGCCGGCATGCGATCATGTTTTTCGCTAGAGTAGCAGCTTGTCTGCTCCGAATTTTTTGTTGAGGGAACCTCCGTATACCCAGAGTAACATAGATCACAGAAATGACAATCATTGGTTCCTTAAACAAACAGCCAACACATACTCAGCCCGCACGATTACACCACGATATTTCAGCACCGAGCACGATAAAAGAAAGTAATGTCGATAAAAGAAAGTAAAGAACGCACGTTCATTGTAATGCGGCGATGCAATGGCAGCGAAGACGCACAAATTTACCAAGGTTCTCAGAGGTCACGTGACACGACCTAATTGCGGAAAAAAAACGCAAGGACCAGCTCTTTAGTTAAGGCTGTCTGTAATTTGCTGCCTCCGTATGCGCATGTCCTCGGGCTTCTTTTGTTGCTTAAGCTCATGCGTATCGCATTCCTCATCCACCATTTACAATAGATGAGCATAGAGTACTTTACTCTGGTCACATTATTTCCAAATATATTGCGTATTTGTTTTACCAAAAGTGTTTACTGAAAAAAGTACGACAGTTACTTCTTAAATTTCGTGCTGTTGCACTTGGATACGGGCAGGTCAGCGTGTGTTCTTTGTTTTCTTCTGTGAATATTGTTTTGTGGCTATTTAAGAAATTTATTGTTAAATAAGTGCAGAATTTCTGGTTTCATAGTCTGGTACATTTAAAGGAGCTGTACGGTTTGGAGGTAGCATAGCTGTTCCTACATATTTTTTCCGTTCTCAAAGTATTGCAAACTTTTCGGAAATTGCAAAAGACTGCTCATGCATCATTCTTGAAATGTTATGAAGCGTACTTAATTTCTTCCGTGCATATCTTTTTTGCCTATACTTCCAAAAATAAAAGCTACATTCTCGCGCCAGCGGGCGGCGCATTTTGGCGATGCCAGCTTGTCGAACCGCAAGAAAAAAAAAACGAATTCAATTTGGATTATTATTCGAGCTCATTCCATTTCTCTCCAGCTAAATGCCGCTTCGCATAAATAAGAGTCTATAAAGGTCCGTGAACCTGTTCTCAACACTTAACCAGCTCACGAATAATTTCGGAAGGTAAGATCAACGCGTTATACACTTTTGGCTTAATTATGCTAACTCAACCACTCTTGACAGTACTCAACATAACCTGCACTCATACGTTTCCAACTGCTTGTGTTTTTATATTTTCATGAATTTTTAATCATGCGGTGTGAAGATCTGATGAGACAACCGTAAGCTCTATAAGGAGGCGCGAGAAAGTGGCCATTGACAGGTTGGAAATATGCATCCATGTACCCGCATAAGCTAATTTCAGTGGATATAGCTACAACTGACACGCTCAAAAACGAGACCGTGAATAAGCCGAAAAAGAAGTATAAGCGCTACGTACTCATAAATACCTCCGACAATTGCTTAGTCGGAAATATTATTGCGACCTCCAGCCTTCTACGTCCACCGCCAGACCTCCAATTTACCCCGTCGCGCGCGACATGGTTCCATTTTATGCCTGCACACACTTTCTTATGTCATCAGCGCTCAGAAACAGGCAACGCGGAATGTAATCACAAGAACAATAACTGATTCGTAATCAAAGTCACATCTCAACCTAATAAGTCGGAAGAAACCACAATACTTGTCAAACTGACAATTGTAAATAGTCGAGACTGTCGGTATATTTCCCCTAGGCCTGCAAAGCGCAGCCCAACGGACTATAGGCGCCAGTACCCAGAGAGTGGGAGAGAACGCTCGCTTCTTTTCGGGCGTTTTGAGGCTAGCTTGGGCAAGAAATTCGATACCCGCGTCGGCACGGCGAGAGCGGTGAGCATTCGTCACGGTGTGAGTGTAAGAGGCTGTGTCTCTCTTCTGAACGCCTTGGTTTCCGCTGCTGCCTTTGTTTACCTTCACTGACACTATCGAGCAAGAGGGCCCCGACTCTGGTGCCACACGTGCAAACGATTCGCATACCATGCTTATCTTTGCAGTCGCAGTCGACTCCGTGATTTTTTGGCGGCAGCATCCGCCCTTTGACGCAACACTCGGTTTTTCGAACACATGGCCTCCGACTCGGGAAAGCAAAGGGGGTGGAGCGCTTGCTCCCCTCGAGCCCCAGGAGCCCTATTATTGTTATAGAGTTCTTTTTTGCTTACTTTGTCGTTCATTGAATGCGCTTAAATTGATGCATAAAAATATGCTTGTCGTGCGCCTTTATCATGTAAGGTAGTCGTGCCGTTGTTATTTTCTCGTTAGCAAACTGACTGTATTTGTATCTTGACCATGTGTTTACGGTTTGTTCCTTTACATGTATTATCGTTGCACTGCCCATCCGGAACAGCTTCCTGGAGGCACCGGCTACCGCATGCAAGGTCGTTAAAACGTGGCTCATTGGTGCAAGTTACATGGACGGTTGGCCGGAACAGAAGGCGTCAGTGATAGAAAACCGTTGGTTATGATTGATGTCATTCAAAAATAAATTTATTGTTGAAAATTAATAATTGTATCCGTGGGGTTGTGACTGGTTGATGCCGCTGAATGTATTTCTTAGAGCAGCAGGAGCAGCATTTACTAATTTTACAGCTGCAATGTGTGTGAGCAAATACAAGTGGGCCTGATTAATTATTTTTTGCAGCGCGAATAATACCCTTTGTTGTAAGAAGATGTTAATTTTACTTCTCATCATTTGCAGCATTATTAAAAGAAATCTTTTTCTAGTTCCTATTGTTTGCTTCAAGCACTCTGCGAACATGAGTCGAAGCGGACGAACTGTTGCTTACTTCATTAAATAGCTCAAAATAATATAGGCTTGCATGAATTTAATTCTGCATATTTAGCACTGAATAAACCCAGAAGCGCAGTGGCCGTGCTTTTGCCACCGTCAGGAAGTGCTCGGGCGGTGCGTGTGGCCAGAGGCTCGCCCTTACAGGGACAGCCGACAACCATGACATCGGCTCGAAACCATTGGCCGACCAGCTGCCGGTGATCGGCAAAAAGCCCGGCCACTTGCAAAAAACGAGATCGGCCCCAACTATCTCGGCGACGTCGGGCCGGCTACTTTTTGAATGGCCACGGACGTCCGCCCTACCTAGTGCCGAGCTCATTTGTCGCTCGGGGAAGTGCCACAAATGCTCATGCGTATGAGGAAGTACCACTCTTGGGAAGCGTGGTACTCTCCATTCGAGTTCGTCTGACAGTGATAGGTTAGAAACCAGCTCAGTATCCTGCTGGAATTATAGACTGGAGACCACGTATGCGAAGTAAAGATAGACGGGTACCAATTAAACGCGAAGCACTTGGCGAAATTAAGCAACTTTGACCGTATCTGTCTACCTATCTATTGATACGATAAACGCAGAACAGTCAACGGCCGGTCACCCTGCAAAATGATACTGTTCGAACAGCACGCCTTCGTGGTCTTCCTCTGCCTCGACGCAATAATTCGTGGTGCACAAAATAAAGCTGCTGATGACTGTAATCACACAACACACGCAAATGCAGTAGAGTTCTCTGTGATTACTCCCTTGTTCAAAAGCATGCGCTCATGCTTCAGAGGAATGAGGGAAGGAGGGTGTCACGGGGCTACCGAATTAGCGTGCCCTCAAGTAGGTTCTTGTGTTCAAAAGTTGACGGCTTGACCGTCATCGAGCAAGGACAGACGAGACCGTTGGTGCAGTGGAAAAAATACAAACACTCACTGTATTTGAATGAAATGGAATAATTAGAGAAAAAGGATAAAACAAAGGTGAAGCATGCAAAGGAGACAGAAAGTTAACAAAACTATGACCGGGAAGTAGAATGGTTAACAGTGCATAGAGTAATTTGAACGGGAAAGACTGTCACCGTTAAGGTGGGTACACCAGAGTAGAAGGCGAGGTGGAGGCAGCAGATGCACTCGGAGCGGACTTGGATTGAAGTGTCGCTCGGAGGGAGTGTAGCGTCGCGCGAGTCGGGGTCAACAACCTCTCGGCGTTCTTCAGCCGACGCTCAGACCACGAGCCGGGGCCGCAGTTGTGCCTGGCCAACGCCAGACGAGGGAAAGCCGTTAGAGTGCCTGGCCAACACCAGGCGATGGGAAGCCGGTGGACTGCCTGGCCAACGCCAGGCGATGGGAAGCCGGTGGACTGCCTGGCCAACGCCAGGCGATGGGAAGCCGGTGGACTGCCTGGCCAACGCCAGGCGATGGGAAGCCGGTGGACTGCCTGGCCAACGCCAGGCGATGGGAAGCCGGTGGACTGCCTGGCCAACGCCAGATACCGTACCGCTCGGGTACACGCCCATGTGGGAGCCTGCAGCGGCCTTGCCACAGGAACTCGGCCGTCACTCCCGCGCCCTGGTCAGCTGCTTCCTTCCACCACGCCTCAGCCACGTCTGCCTCGGTTCTTCTCTCGGCCTGTTCCAACCCAGCGTGGAAGCTCTTGATTCGCCGAATTCGCCTGACGTCCACTCACGCGCTTCGCCTCCACATCGTCTTCGTCAATGACTGAGGGCTCGCGGCCACACATTCGGTGCTTTTCTTGTGTCGGCGCCTCGGGTCGCACTGGCGCACTTTTCAAGATGCACTTTTCATCACACTTCTCACCGCGCACTTATCACATCATGCCCCTTTTTCGAGAAGTTTTCTCCCAAAGGAGAAAACAAGAGACGGGCGTTTCACCACTCACGATGCGGTTCTCGAGTCCACACGAACACAAGCACCTTTGTCTTAAGCTAACAATGCTTACTGAATAAACGCACAGCAAAAAAAAAATTATCTATAGCAAACAGTTACCGGATGGTTAGTGGGAAAGTTCTGCCTACCATTTCTATAATAACACATCACTTTCGAGCTGTGGCTGCAACCTGCTCATGAAGTCGGCACCCGCATTATCTGATCCTTTAATGTGCTGAATGTGAAAAGTATATTCTTGCAAGGCCAGACTCCACCTTAGAACCCTACTGTTCAAGTGTTTAGCCTTAGCTAAGTATTGCAGGGGTTGATGGTCGGTCTGCACTATGAACTCTGTTCCATACAAAAAGATGTGAAATTTTTCTACCACCCACACTAATGCTAAACATTCACGCTCGATGGTAGAATAATTCATTTCGCGAGGTAAGAGCTGGCGGCTGGCATACGACACCGGCTGTAACACGCCCTCGTGCTCTTGCATGAGGACTGCACCGATACACGTGTTCGATGCATCTGTACGGAGCACGAAGACGCGTGTTGGATCTGGAGCCTTCACGACCGGCCTTGAAGCGAGGGCCTCCTTTAACCTGTCGAATGCTTCTTCTGTCTCAGAAGTCCACCCGATCTTGTTTTTCTCCATTTTTCTGGTAAGCTGTGTTAATAGCCGAGCTTTTTCCGCGTATTGGGGTATCAAATCCCGGTAATACCCAGCTAATCCCAGAAAAGATCGGAGCTGGTTCTTGGTGTCAGGTAGAGGGGCTCTGGCTATTTTCGCAACCGTAGTTTCTACGGGTTGAATAGTCCCACCTCCTAGACGATGACCCAAGAAGACGATCGACTCCACAGCTATTTCACATTTCTGAGGCTTGATGGTTAAGCCAGACTCCCGCACTTTCTGCAAGAAGAGTTGTAAAGTGTCTACGTGCTCCTCCCAAGTGTTCGTAGCCACGAGAACATCGTCAATATAGTGGACTAGATTTCCGATGCCCTGTAGAAGAGTTCGCATTAAACGGGTAAACACAGCAGAAGCTGTCTTTATGCCAAACGGCATGTATATGAACTGGAAATGCCCAGATTGCGTTGAGAATGCTGTTATGGGTCTCGAGGCCTGGACAAGAGGGACTTGCCAATATCCCTTTGTGAGGTCGAACTTGGAAAAGTATCTTCTGGTGCCTACTTCTGTAAACATTATATCTGTTCTTGGTATGGGTTCCGCGTCCGAAACCAAGATTTCGTTGATGCGACGAAAGTCGACGCATGTGCGATAGGTGTTATCCGGTTTCTTGATAAGCACCAAGGGTGAATTGTAGGGCGAATTTGACCGCTCAATCACACCTAGTTTTAGCATGTCCTGAACTTCTTGCTCCACTACCTCCTTCATGGCCAACGGCAACGGATACTGAGGTGTGTTGATCGGTTCAGATGTCGTCAAGTGAAGCTTGCATTCTAACAGATTCGTCTTTCCCGGGATTTCAGAGAATACATCTTGATAATCATTTAGAATATTCCCAAGTTCTGTACGTTTGTCCTCTTCTAACCCCTTGCCAATTGGAATCGCTTCTACACCCGCAGCCGGCTTAACTGTGCAAGTGGGTAGAGGGGTATCTGTGTCTTTCTCCTTCATAACCACAAAGGACGCTGTTTGTGGAATGGGGTCTGGTTGTCGGTCTTCATAGCGCTTTAGCATGTTTATATGGAAAAGTTTGGTTTCATGTCCCAAGTCCAGCCAATAGTCGTATTCACCTTTTTTCCCAATGACCGGAAACGGACCTTTCCATTGCATCAACAGCTTATTCGCCGTCGTGGGAAGCAAAATGAGAGCTCGGTCTCCAACTTTAAGTTGACGCTTCTTTACGATCCGCGTCTTTTCCACCTCTGCGAGTTGGAGCTTTAACTGAAGTGTCCTTAATTTCATTTCTTCGAGCTCTCTTTCTTCCTCCTCCATCTCCCTTTCAAACTCTAACTGCGCCTTCTCTTCCTGTAGTCGCGCAGCCACTCTAGCATCAACCCACGCCGTAAATTCCTCACCTTTTAAGCCTATGCGACGTGCCAACTCTTCAAAAACTTGGCGAGATTCTGATGCGCTCATTTTGTTTTTTCCGTGAAAAACAATAAAGTGCATAAACGGTCTCGTCGTCCTGTTGTCGCGGACGCCAATTTGTCACGGGGCTACCGAATTAGTGTGCCCTCGTGTAGGTTCTTGTGTTCAAAAGTTGACGGCTTGACCGTCATCGAGCAAGGACAGACGAGACCGTTGGTGCAGTGGAAAAAATACAAACACTCACTGTATTTGAATGAAATGGAATAATTAGAGAAAAGGATAAAACAAAGGTGAAGCATGCAAAGGAGACAGAAAGTTAACAAAACTATGACCGGGAAGTAGAATGGTTAACAGTGCACAGAGTAATTTGAACGGGAAAGACTGTCACCGTTAAGGTGGGTACACCAGAGTAGAAGGCGAGGTGGAGGCAGCAGATGTACTCGGAGCGGACTTGGATTGAAGTGTCGCTCGGAGGGAGGGTAGCGTCGCGCGAGTCGGGGTCAACAACCTCTCGGCGTTCTTCAGCCGACGCTCAGACCACGAGCCGGGGCCGCAGTTGTGCCTGGCCAACGCCAGACGAGCGAAAGCCGTTAGAGTGCCTGGCCAACACCAGGCGATGGGAAGCCGGTGGACTGCCTGGCCAACGCCAGGCGATGGGAAGCCGGTGGACTGCCTGGCCAACGCCAGGCGATGGGAAGCCGGTGGACTGCCTGGCCAACGCCAGGCGATGGGAAGCCGGTGGATTGCCTGGCCAACGCCAGGCGATGGGAAGCCGGTGGATTGCCTGGCCAACGCCAGATACCGTACCGCTCTGGTACACGCCCATGTGGGAGCCTGCAGCGGCCTTGCCACAGGAACTCGGCCGTCACTCCCGCGCCCTGGTCAGCTGCTTCCTTCCACCACGCCTCAGCCACGTCTGCCTCGGTTCTTCTCTCGGCCTGTTCCAACCCAGCGTGGAAGCTCTTGATTCGCCGAATTCGCCTGACGTCCACTCACGCGCTTCGCCTCCACATCGTCTTCGTCAATGACTGAGAGCTCGCGGCCACACATTCGGTGCTTTTCTTGTGTCGGCGCCTCGGGTCGCTCTGGCGCACTTTTCAAGATGCACTTTTCACCACACTTCTCACCGCGCACTTATCACAGAGGGGTAACCAGCGTTAGTGATATGGCTTCATCCTAGCCACAGAACGATGCCCGGTTGTGGTGTCCGGCGGTAGCTTCCCGCGGTGGCCTCAGAAGTAACTACGTAGTTGACATTGTTGATACGTGGAAGAACCCAGTAAGGCCAAAAGTAACGGCGCAGCAGGTTCTCCGACCTTTCTCGGTGGTGGACAGGGCTCCAGATCCACAGTTTGTGCCCGCTGAACCATCAAACTTCTCAGTGATGGAGGTTGTACACGTGAGAATTGCAATGCTCCTTAAAGCGAATGCGCAGGAGAGCTAATCGACATGTGTCCTCGCCCTGCTGGGCCTACTGGGCAGCATTCACTATTGTGGTTGCGAAGGGGTCAGGCAGAAGCATTACGTCTAACGTTGTGGTAACTTCGCGGCCGTGAAGCAAGCACAAAGAGTAAATCCCGTTTCTTGTACGGCGGTGCTTTTGGAGAAAGTAACGAACGAAAGAACGCTATCTGAATTCTTGTGATCCGCGTCGACGTACATTGAAAGCATGTCAACGATAGTTCTGTTGAGCCGTTCGCTTAGTCATGCGTCTGCAGATGATAAGAAGTCGCCCGACAGTGAACAGTCCCGCTGACGTGCATCACTTCAACGAGTTGAGCCGTAAAAGTTGTCCCAGTCTTTAATAACCACGGATGGCACACCACGACGGAGGACAATTTCATGAATAAAGTTGGCGATTTAGTGAGCAGTAGCATCCTGAAGCGGCCTGGTTTCACTGTATCGAGTGAGATAATCTGTCGCAACTATTATCCATCGATTACCGGCGGAACACTACGACAATGATTCAAGCAAGTCCATTCTATCTTGCTGAAAGGACGCCCTGTGTGGTTCGACAGGGTGCAACAGAGCAGCTTGTTCTACGGGCGGTGTCTTGCGGCCCCGGCAGTCTCGGCATGTCTTAACCTAGTGCTTGTGGATACGGCATAGTTTCGGCTAGTATACTTGAGGCGGATACGTGTGAGGGTGCGCGTGTACCCCAGATGACTAGAAGAAGTTTCGTCGTGACAAACAAACAGGATATCGTCTGGCATCGCAGCTGGCGCCACTACAAGGCCGGTTTCAGCCCTAGGGCTGTGCTTGAACAATACGTTGTTCCATAGAAAGAACCCAAAAAATATACGTTTGCATGCTCGTGGTGGCTGATTCATGTGGCCCTCGAGACAGTCGATGATGGACGAAGCTCTGGGTCATTACGATGTTGCCAAGCCAAGTCGAATGCTGTCACGGCGCCGAGGCACCGGTCTCTGTCAGTAACTTCAGGCGCAGTCGTTTCAACCGGAGGGCGAGACAGACATTCAGTATCTGTGCGGTTTGGTCTCGACTTGAACACAAACGTAACATCGAACACCTAAAGACGAAGGCTCCATCTGGCAAGGGGGCCTGAGGAACCTCTCAGGCCCGCAAGCCAGCACTAGGAGTGCTGGTCATTGACTTCTTTAAAAGGTCGCCACTACAAATATGGGTGAAACTTGGCTATGGCTAACACAACAGCTGAACAATCTTTTTCTGTGGTCGAGTAGTTTCCTTTGGCCGAGGACAAGGTACGACAAGCATGGGTGAAAACTTTCCTGGCACGTTCTTGCCACTGCATGAGGATCGCTCTTAGACCAATATTGATTGCGTCTGTGGACTTCAATGCGACGTCTTCGTCGATATGACCTAGAATTGGAGGTGTCTGGAGTCGCTCTTGAAGCTCGCAAGCGGTGTTTCTCGGGCTTCCAAACGAAATGTATTTTCTTTTGTCAGGTCATGCGAGGGCTCACCTATCTGAAAAATTCGGCACGAAGCAACGGCAGTATACGCAGAGTCCCAAAAAGCGCCTAACCTCACGTTTGTTCGTAAGCGTTGGGAAGGCCCCAACAGCTCGCGCTTTTTGAGGAACCGAGAAAATTCGATCACAGTTTACGACATGAGCAGGGAATTTGAGCTCTTCGTAACCACAGTGACATGTCTCGGGCTTCAGTGACATCCGAGCACTTCGGATGGCATCGACCAACACACGAAGACGCTGAAGATGGTGCTCGAAAGTCTACTAAAAACGATGAGTTCGTGCAAATACAAAAGGCAGGATTGCCAATTCAAACCGGACAAAATTCCATCATTCATATAAGAGTGGAGTGAGCTGAGCACAGACTATCTATCTATCTATCTATCTATCTATCTATCTATCTATCTATCTGTCTATCTACCTATCTATCTATCTATCTATCTATCTATCTATCTATCTATCTATCTATCTATCTATCTAGCCACCTACGTTTAGGCGCACTCCTAGTGCGCCTAGACGCAATATACAGACGTAATCTAGGGCAGTGATCGCGATGATGCGTGCGGGGATGTTTATTTGCCCAGTGCCAAATGCATCATGACTCAATCACTAAGGCGGTTTTACGCCCGTGGGATTACGAGAGGCGCCGTATCCAAGGCCTCCAGAGATTTCGACAAGCTGGTTGCCTGTAACGTGCTCTGACACCGCACATTAGCAGCAAGGCAGCAGTTTCTTGAATTTTCTACCAAGGAAGGAAAATTGTAATCAAGGAAGAAGCAAAAAGACCATAGTTGGAAAAAAAGTGGAACTACTCAAAGAGGATCCGGGAATGGGGAAAGAAAGACATCGAGAGAATGGAAGAGAGCAATGTCTAAATTGAAGAGCGAAATGAAGACATCAAGTAAGACAGAAGGTAAGGCAGCAAGTGTAGTGTAATATCGCCATAGAGTGCGCCCACTTCCCGATCCCTGTACCCTTTACAATGCAGCAGAATTTTTCATGTTCTGTCCAAGGCAACGTGATATGCACAATTGTTGTGTTCACCAGTTATCGCAGATGGCGAATATTATGCTGCCCTTCTAGCTGGCGTGCTGCTCACGCATTCAATCACAGTCCCCGAAACGCTAAGACGCATCACAGCTAACACAACCAGCCTGCCACTTGTAAACTTTGGCTTCACGAATGAAATGGTTCCACAAGGCGTTTCTATGGCCCACATTGACCCACTACAAGATTTCTAGGTGGATGCTTTTGCCCTAGTTGTTTTTACAAGGTAAGGCGC
Organism: Hyalomma asiaticum; assembly: GCA_013339685.2. Lineage (NCBI taxonomy): Eukaryota > Metazoa > Arthropoda > Arachnida > Ixodida > Ixodidae > Hyalomma > Hyalomma asiaticum. The sequence continues at coordinate 12,046 of JABSTT010004926.1, forward strand.
ACCTGCTTTGACCAATCGCGCAAGCCGTGAAATGGACAGGATTATCGCCTCTCATATTTCAGTGGTGTACGTTGAAGCCCTGCGAAGTTTTGTTGGGTCCTGTCGTGAGAGTATCTTTACGGTGACCGTCCTGTAGGGCAGGCTGGTGATTCCACTTCTATTCACCTTCGCATCTACTGCTTGTCTGTGTCTAGGCAAAGTATCATACAGGAGGAACTAAAGAAGATACTTGATAAGGACATCACTGAGACGTCTTGCAGTCGCTGGGCACCACTGTTGTGCTAGTAAAGAAAATGGACGGATCATAGTGCTTCCTTGTGGGCTATCGGCTGCTCAAGCGCATCACAAAGGGACACCTATCCTCTATGAAAAATTAATGATGACCTTGATTCTTATTCAAGGTGCACGCTACTTCTCTTGAATCGATCTTCGGTGTGATTATTGGCAGAACACTGGGAACTCAATTCACTGACAGAAAGTGGCGTTCATCACGCCTTATAAGCTTTGCCACTTTAGGATGATGCCTTTCGGATTATGAATTGTCCCATCCACTTTCGAGCATATGATGTACTCGCTTCATAATGGCTTCAAGGAGCCCACGTCTCATTGTTATTTGTACAACGTCATCGTGTTTTCGCCTGGGTTCGAAAACCATCCTCAAAGGCTTTCAGCATTTCTTGACGTAGTCCGTCTAGCTGGTCCACAACTCAGTTCATCTAAGCGCCGTTTCAGCCGCCACTACTTTACGATGCTTGTGCATATCATGCACGCCCCAGGCTTGCTTGATATGCGCAAGCATCGTAATGCTACGTAAGCATCGTAAGTATCCAGAAGTCCTTTGCGGCTCTTCGAGCCGGGAAAGAGTTTTCAGCCTTACACAATGTAATAGAAGTGTCGCTTACGCACGTATTCTCTTCGCTTTAAAGAAAAATGCTGCAACAGTTCACAGCCCACTATGGTCGCTTCTTTCGAGTGTCTTAATCTTTTCCAGCAAAGGCTCGCATCCCATGCAATTGTTTAGATTAGGCGGGACAAATTTTTTGACAACAGTTTACTGTGCGGAACAAATAATATTTGCTGGAAATATGCACCGCGTGCGTAGAATGAGTGTGCGGAATCATCTTCTGCTTTTCGATTCTGCGTATTGGCAGATAATAAAAAGGCCAACTGTATGCTTCTATCTTTGTGCCTTAACTCCGCCATCACTAAATCATGTCCGCAAGCAATGGACGCAAGTTTCCATAATCAGGTCAGCAGGCTGGTTGCAGCTGGCTTTTCCTGCGAGGTAATCAGAGCAGTGGCTGATAAACTTCTTAAGCAGAACAAGAAGAAAGAAGCTCTCGATGCACCGAGTGCCTGCCGCGAAAGAGTCCCACGGTTGTGCCATAAATGCACAAAGTCGCGAAGAATTTAAAATAAAATGCACGCATCTCGACGAAGTGAACCATGACGAGTGGGTGAAGCACTGCGGATTGTTGGGTGTTACCATACATCATCCGTACATCGCACACTCATTCATGTATATGAGTGACAACGCGTTGTAATTTATGCTCCTCTTCTTTATCAGGTCCCTGCGCTCCCACGTCATAGATCATGCCGAGTTCCAGATTATTTTTAGTTAGCGCGCATGCTGCGAATCCTTAAGGATCAACTACGCACAAGAGAAATCTCCACTCAGCCCTACATTACATGTCAAGTTACAGTACCTACATAAAAGGGGTGGCCGGTGAACGGTTGTGCAGCCCGAGCATCCTGTTTTCCTTTTTTTTTCACACGAGCGTGTTTTACATTTGCACGGGATGGCAACTCTTTTCTCGAAAATATTAAGGTACTTGAAATGAGCTAGACCAGTGTAGGCTGTGTACTATTACAAACATTTTTCGTTAATCAGAAGGGAGATCAGTGCATAAGCGATGCTTCTGTTACACTGTATAAGGCTGAAGACAAGTTTCTGTGCAGGCGTTTGTTTCTGTGCAGGCATGGTGGTCTGGATTGTATGCTTTCCGCTTTTACCTCCTTTCAGCGGAACCCCTTTCCTTCCTTTGTGACGCTTGAATGCTGGCATACAAACTGATTTAAGAACGAACAAATCAGTTCATAGTTGGCGCGCTTTCTGTCGGCCCCGTTCTTTTCCTGCGATCGTGCATTCTTTGTGTAACGTATTCATTAAGAAATAACCTTTTCTTGGGTGACCTCCCATGAGATACCCTCATGGTTGCGCGGCACGCTGGGCGCTACGTCACCACGACAATTCTTACGCGGTGTTACAGAAGTACAGAAAACTGTATCGAGATGCCAGTTGCCTATCACCCTACCCAGTGGTAGACGCTGACTCTACGAGTCCTGCATCCGTGGTACCATTTCAGTTACTCGGCTGCTTCAAATTGGCGACAAGCAGCGTCGAAATGCGTACTTATGTGCTTTGATCCAGCGGCTGCAGTTATCGCCAAGCGACACCTCACTGCTCACGTTCATTCTCAAGGTGACACATTATTCCGACGCAACATGGCACTTGCCATACCCGCGCTTCTCGTCATACGCACGCACCTGCACTCCACAGTTTCTTTTGAACATGACGACACCACAATGGCTGGTCTTCTTGGCGTTTCTCGCACATATATCCGAGTCCCCCAGCTCTTCTGCAGGCCTCACCTTGCGCTCTCAGCGCGGCTCGATGTCGTCGCTTCCGAAGTCTGCCGACGCCGGAAGAAATCATCCAGGTCGTCCGGTACCTTAAGAACATCAACGTCCCTCCGAACCCTTCTGCCGGGTCGGTCTGGATCTTCTTGTTCTATTTCTAACATCTTCCCCATGAATCAAGTGGATCACTGCCGAGATACGCAATCACAAGAGTATTTCGAACCAGCTATGCTACAGGCGTGGTTGACTTTCTACTTAATGACGTTATTTCAGTAAATGGTGCCCCACATCAGGCGCTGGCCTTCCTTTCACGTGTGAATGATGATATCCTGCGCTCCTGCTCCACACAGCAAAAACTCGAGACTTCATAAAACCCGCGCACAAACGACATGAAAGAGCGCTTGAACGAATATCACCTCTCCCCCTACGTGGGAGGGGGGCGTGCTTTAAAAAAATACGCGTTGACAGATCACACTCCATGGGACGTTGCACTGCCATATGCTATATTCGCTCATAGTTCCTCCCGTGACCGTACTGCAGGGTACTACCCATTTTACCTCTTGTTCAGACGCGAACGAGCCTTGCTGTTGGGCGCGTTCCCTTCCCCCCCCCCGCTGAAAACTGCACCGGTGCTTACGCCCGCGATGCAATTTTAAATGCGAAGCATTTCTTAGCGAACTTCGGCGAGTTTGAGCGTATCTATCTATCTATCTATCTATCTATCTATCTATCTATCTATCTATCTATCTATCTATCTATCTATCTATCTATCTATCTATCTATCTAGCCGCCTACGATTTCGTACTCTCCTGGCCGTTTCGCTAACGGGATGTTTACGAAAATTGGTATGCCACAACATGACTGCATGACGAACATAAGTAGCAGGTCATAACATGAAAATCATGACATCCATGTCATGAGCGGCATGATTTACATGTCACGGTCTTGGTGCTCTCCTGGTCGTTTCGTTAATGGGATGTATACGAAAATTGGTATGCCACAACATGACTGCATGGCGAACATAAATGACAGGTCGTAACACGAAAATCATGACATGCATGTCATGAGCGACATGATTTACATGCTCGGTTGGCCGTTTCGTTAGTTGGATATGTATACGAAAATTGGTATGTCACAACATATCTGCATGACAGACATGACTGAGAGGTCAGAACATGAAAATCATGATATACATGTCATGAGTGACATGATTTACATGCCACGCGTTTCGTTAATGAGATGTATACCAAAATTACTATGGCACAACACGACTGCATGACGAACGTAAATTACAAGTCATAACGTTAGAATCATGACATGCGTGTATGAGCGGAATGATTTACATGCGACAGTCACGGTGCTCTTGCGGCCGTTTCGTTAACTTCATATGTACCAAGTTCTGTATAGCGAGACAACAATGCAAATCCATTTTACGTTCCTGATGCGTGCTTCGAATTTCCTTGATTCCCACTGCACGTGGGAGCTGCCAATTTTTTTACGCTGACGACACCCGCGTACTCACCTGTACCAGACTCATGCCTTCACAAGAATCTCAGTAGCGCCATTAGGACCAGCGTCATCACAACGAACATTTTTGTACCGGGTCCCTCGTTTTCCGTTGGCCTCGACACGATGCCTAGGACATTCTGAGAAGCTGCGTTCTTGTTCTACAGGCTTGTATTGTGTTCTTCCACAAGTTACAAACGTCACGTAAAAAGTTGCTCCTGAAACTCCCACAACCTCTTCGGCTCTGCTATCACTAGTTGTCGTCCATGTCTCTCGTCTCAAGCGTCACCATACGTCCTCTGTTCCAGCTCCACAGACGCGCCGCATTGGCGCCTTCGCCCCCGGGGTTTCCAGGACGCCAAAGGACACTCTACAACGACTGCAGTGGAGCTTATACATAGTGGAGTCGGTTACACGAGTAGTGAAGACCACGATGACGTACTCGCTTTGACTGTCGTGCGGATGCCTTACATGGCCAGCGCTCCAAGCACACAAACACACACACACACACACCCATGCGCACACAGAGTTGCCTGAAGGGTCCCCTGATATATACCGGCGTCCGGTTGAAACGTCTAAGCAATATATCGTTTTCGCCTCATGCGTCCTTAACTTCGAATGTATATACATACACGCGTGTAAACAGTCCCCTGTTCTTTTATAAACGCGACAGTATGTTTGAAGTATCTCTATTGGAAGTGACCTACTTATAGACAGATAAATGTAATGTGCTGAAAGTGTAGTTCACGGGATGTATGATTTAATTGTGAATTTCACAGGGGTTATACTATTACTAAGGCAGTTAAAGCATATGCGGTAATGTCAAGAATACTGTTAGGGTAAAAGAGACTGGTTAGCTTATGTATGGACGAGGCAGCAGCACCGTGTAGACGATGCTGAATCATGTTCTCCTTTTGACGCAACTTCTCTGCTTTGGTCATTCGGTCTGGAACGAGGACATCAAGGGGATCTTTTCCCTTTCTTGCTCGCTGCCACATCTCCAACTAGCCCTGTACTCGCCAACATTTCGGATCCAACGTGGCAAAGACCACTAATTTAATGTGGATGGCAAACTAAGCGTCCCCGTGAGCCTATTGACTGCCATAGAGCCCACGCTGGTGACGTCACCTACGGTTATCCAAATTCTGTACTGCGTAGTAGTGTGACGTCGGTACCACTGTGTGTAAAAACGCTGGCGATGCAGAGCTTCTTGAGTGGGCGAGGCGGCAGCATCGGGCGCACGATGCTCGACTGTGTTCTTTACACTCTTGTAGGTAACCTTAAAAATGCGTATTTCTGTTGCCTGTTGCGGATAACTGTTGCCTGTTGCTGCTTCCTCCCCCGAAGCTATGGTTTTGATCATCTTGCGTTAATTTCTCTTTTGATAAATTGCTTCAGTGGCCTCCTTTTACTGCGGTTATTGTGTCATACCCTGGCTCTCGTATTACAGCTAAAAGTGACCAACCTGGCGCTAGCTTGAACTCAAATCATACGGATGCCGCAGGAGCGAGTACTTCCAACCTTAACTGAGTTACAGACAGCAACCAACTTTCCACAGCCGATATGGTTTCGAGACTGCTTGCTGGTCAGAAACAGATGCCTGATGTTATGCTCCTGCGACATTCCGGTGATTCACCTTTCGAGGCTCTGGAAACTCATGTAAACGCCCCTGAATGGACATTGGAGACATTAATCCGCGCACTTACCAAGATAATTACGTTCTTTGACCGAAAAGGCTTGCATGGTTGCATCAGGTTGAACTGTCACGGAGCAGCATGGTTTTACGGACACAATTAATAGGTTTGTTTTGAACGTTGACTTGGGAAGTAGATCGTCTAGGAATAGCATCAACCTGCAGTGATTACCTAAACTGCAAGACGAAATGAAACATGCCTTGCTATCGAAGTTCTCTTTGTCGTTCTCGGATATAATTCAAATGCATGAGCAGCCGTATTTCCATCTTGCGCAGAATTGGTGCCGAACGCGGAATTATTTGACGCCCTGTGATCGCTAACTCAATGGACCTTAATGACCAAATTCAAGTACTCCAAATTCACACAAGTTCAAAGACACTTGCTACACCCAATCAAATAAGATTTTTCTGATAGTGTCCCCATATTTCGTAAAAGGCTCTTGTAGGCTACCGCATCCTTTGGTAACAATGGGTCATCTATACGTATATGCCACTGCCATGCGCTTGCAGATAATGTTCGTTCTAATTGGAATGAATGCTCTCACAAGCTTGTCGAAGCATCGGGCCGCAAGCCAGGCGTTTCCTTACAGAGTACCACTCTGAATGCCGGTGGCATTGTGCAATACAGAACACGGTGCTACCCTCAATCACAATTCTACCGTCAAGCAAAATCATCAAATTTCACATATCTTACAAGTTCCTAATGCCAATGTTAAAAGCTTCCTTAATGAAACTACCGACTTTTTTGCACTTGTAAGATGCGGACGCTCCTAGCACCTAGCGGACGCTCCTGGAACCAGCCGATCCAAGATCGACCTCGAAACGCGGCATGGTATTGCATTACCGCGGGCTGTAAAACAGCTCTATACCTCCTTATTCGACGCTATGCCGCCTCGAAGCAGCCCGAAAACGAAAGAATCCTCATCAAAAGTCTTTTCTTGCGTGCCTCAGTGCGTGTCATCGCGATGCAAAGACACGTCGTTTCATCGGTTCCCCCAAGAAGCAGACGACGCTTCGCGCAGGGCAAGATTGGTTAGGAACTTGCGCATCGGGAAGATGACGGAAACTATGCTAGTTTGGTCCAGGCACTTCACTCGCGACAATTTCATCCTCCCCGGTGAGTACACAGATTGTCTGTGCGCGCGTTTATTATCATGCGCGCTTTTCGAAGAGCCGGGGTGCAGATTAGTTTAGGCAAGCGCGTGAACAAAATAGCGGCATCATTTATGCGTGTATATCTGGCAACGTTTTTTGAGCCTGCTTATTCTCAACTTGAACCGCGGTAACATTATTGCTGACGTACTTTTCCCGACATGCATTGTAGTAAGTAGATATGAAGCGAGCGCTTGCCTTCATTCGCCGCCTTCTTCCCATGCGCGCGCTGCGTCTCGTAATTTGTTTGGTGGCTATAGAGGTAATGTGTCATCGTTTATCTGGTGACCGTTCAGGATTTATTGCGCTCGTTCTAATTTTTGAGCCCTCGGCCTGTTCACCACGCCTCAAAGTTTGCCTTCCGGCACGGCGCATAGAACTGCACTCTTTAACACGTTCATAAGCGACGCATTTGTACTCAATGGATCAATGCCGTGCACAAGTGCTTGCATCTTTCGGAGAGGCCTGCTACTCATGAACACGTACCTGCCTTTTTAAACTTCAGGCTCGCTGGAAAGGCTCTTTATCCTTAAGAAAATCTGATTCGGGTCTCCGAACAAGTGCGACGTTTGAACGCACAGCGAATTATTTCCGCTGTTTCGCCGCTCAAATCTTTTAGATTGGCAGCAAGAACCCTTTCGCATTCGACGAAACATCACGATTCGAAACCGCAATCAAGAAACTGTAGTACAGCGCCAAGCGGAAGCGCGGCCGTGACCCTGTATATAAAAGCCATATTTGTTTTTCTCAGCAATGTTGCCAGATGAACCTCTTTTTCTGGAGTTGCGAATAGGTGTCACCGAAGCATGGCAACACAGTGACGTACATGATGAAGAAATACCACCATCTGGTTTTAATATCATCAGAGATGACAGAAATCACGTCCCAGGTGGTAATGTGGCCGTTTTCCTGAGATATGTTCTGCACTACCCCGTATTTAATCTACAATCGAACTAGACTATAATGTTGTAAAGTAAACAGTTCAAAAGAGGGTCATTGTTTGAGAGCCAGCGTCCTATATCG
>JABSTT010004927.1:0-20853 GCA_013339685.2 Hyalomma asiaticum
GAAGATAGCCGGTCGCTACTGTCGCGGGAAAAACAGTCGCTGCAATCGCAAGTCATCTGAAACGAAACCGCCATTAAGCGACGGGAGCGAACAGAGCGATTGGAACGATTTTCGTCGCTGCAATCGCGGCATGTGAAACAGCCTTTACGCTGTCGCTGTCCAGCGTTTCCGCGCAGGCCTGGCTCTTGTTTATTTAGTCATGCTGTTAACCCTCTCTTGGGGGTCGTTACATGGAGGGTCAATGCACAATAGTAACATATTTGCAGAATAATGTAGAACTTGTAACATGCAAACACTTAGAACAAAATACGCGGTTGTACAAATTTCTAGCTCCTAGCGTATGTAAGGCACTTATGTATTAATACATCTGTACAAAGAAAAATACAGTGACGCACGAGAAATGATGGACCACACAGTTTGTCACAAATGCTTATCTAGACCAACCTTAAAATCAGCCAAGGTATGACTTTCTGCCACATCATTTGGTAATTCATTCCACAATTTAATAGCATGAAAAAAGAAAGAAAAGCAGAGTAGGTCTGTTCGAAATGGCATTGGCTCTATGAATATACTGCGTGTTGTTCTTGGGAACCTTTTATGGTGGTTGGTTAGATAGTCGTCCTTGTTTATTTTGATTTCTTTATGTAGTATCTGATGAAGCAGTTTCAACCACAGCTTACCACAGCTTACCCAACCACAGCTTCAACCCTTCTTATTTCCAGCGTTTCTAAGTTGCATATTTTCAACAATTCGGTTATTGAATCACTTCTTCGATATTTGGAGCAAGTTAAGCGAACTGACATTCCCTGAATTCGTTCTAGCTTGTTTTTTAAGACCCTTTGATGGGGACTCCACACAGCACTGGCGTATTGTAAGCTCGGACGGGTATACGTCTTGTACGCAAGCAACTTCGCTTCTTTCGTTGCATGGCGCAATTTACTTCGCGGGAAGCACATGTTCTGATATGTTGACCGACAAATATTTTCAACATGGGCACGCCAGTTCAAGTTATCTGTTACGGTTACACCCAAGTATTTAAAACTCTGTACGTTAACCAGTACATTACCAGCAATGTGGTATGTAAACGAAAGCACCTCTTTTTTTTGTTACGAGTGTGTAAGTTGATTTCTTTAAATTAATTTCCTTATGCCATCTTTTACACCATGAGCTTCAAGCTTGGAAACATTGGTTGATGCTAAGCTGATCTTTCGTACTTGAGAATGGGCAATAAATTAGACAATCATCTGCAAAAATTTTCATTTTTACTGGTGGTTGGACAACTTCTGAGGTGTCATTAATGTTAAAAGGAAAAGTAATGGCCCCAATACGGATCCTTGTGGCACACCTGAATATACCTTTCGATTTTCCGACAAAGTATCGCCCACTCTGACCGCTTGTTGGCGATCGCTCAGGTAGGCTCGGGCCCAATTGAGGAGATTCTCATTAATACCCACATTGCGAAGTTTAAACAACAGTTTTCGGTGTGAAACTTTGTCAAACGCCTTCGAAAAATGCATACATATAACATCAGTTTGCACGGAAGTATCTACAGCAACACAAAGGCCATTTATTGTTTGAATCAGCTGTTTTACAGCTGAAAGGCCACTACGAAATCCGCGCTGAAAGCAGCATAATAGGTCATCTTGTTCCAAAAATTCACGCATATTTTTCGCTACTATATGCTCAAGTATCTTACAACAGACCGACATGAGAGACACAGGTTCACAATTAATCAACATTGTTCTATTGCCGCATTCAAAAATTGGGACAACAATTTCTCTGCGCCAATCTTGAGGCAACGAGTGGTGCTCTAAAGATTTTTTGGAAATTATTTCCAGGTAGTACGACGACCATTCTCTCAAATCGCCGCAAAAATTCATTGGGCACACCATCAGGTCCACAAGACTTTTTCGTGTACAATAGAAGGTGTCGACTGAATACGCCCTGTCTGTTAATGTCGCCTGCCCGAAGTGTTGACGCAGGAGCCGATTCATTTTCTTTGTTGTGATTCTGATACTTACAGCATTCTCACTGAAAAAATCGGTTCTGTCTTTCAGTGATTACCAGTTTTTCCGTAATTAATTCTGATCCATCTGCGATCTTTCTGATCCATCTGCGTTCAATTCGTTCGTTCATTTCCTTAAAAAATAGCCAGAACTTACGCGGTGAGTTCTTCAGAAAATGAGTAAGGGTGTTATTGAAGAAATGCTTCTTCGATTGCGCAGTCTCTGCTTTGAAGTTCTTTTTAGCACGTGCTATTTCCACCTTTGCCTTGTTCTTTTTGCGTAGTCTTTTAATTTTGCGCTTCATTTAAATAATTTTTCCAGTTATCCATGAGTTCCTTCGTTTTGCTTTCTTTACGCGAGTGGGTAAGAAGTTATTTGAAGAGTACCGAACAATTTCTTTAAAACGTGTCCAGGGATGTTCCACCGACTCGATCTTTGACGTATTCTGAAATTCGTCAAATGAAATTTCCAAAAAGTCAATGATGGCCGTATCAATTGCACGACCGTAATCTTCTACATTACATGATGCTTTGCTCGAAAACACATATAAAAAAACAGGTCAACCACAGCCATTTTATGGTTTGATATACCGTCCTCAACTGATACTGTGTAATCAGTCACTTTACTCGATATGAAGCCCAAGTCCAACAATGACTGTGACTTAGGGGTGATTCTTGTATAATCTTTTACTATTTTCGTGAGGCTATTGGAAAACATTTGCTCCAATAGCGCATCAGGGCTACGAGCTTCTTCACGACTAGTTGTGAATCTTTCCCAATTAATATGCGGTAAATTGAGGTCACCAGCAATTATCAGTCTTGTGTTTTCATTTACGTGATCATACAAAAACATATTTGAGTCTTCTAAAAACTCAGGCTTAGTACCAGGTGGTCTGTAGATAGCTTCAGTGAGATATGCATAGTTAACATAAATCACCCTGCACCATACTGTTTCTGGTAACTGGCAATCTACTTTTACTGCGGCGATTGCATTTTTGGTTATCACGACAACGCCACTTCCTCGAGTGTCCCTGTCCCATGGAAAAGTCCTGTATCCCGGTGGAACGATGCACCTATCTATTATGGCATTATGCAACCATGTCTCTGTTATGACCACTGCCTGGGGGCTGTACTACTCAGTAAGAGTTCTAAATCTGTTACCTTCTTTACAATGCTTGGTGAATTCAGTGAAAGAAACTTGAGCTATGATCGCCCCAGGCTAGGTGGCGCCCCGCCCGTTCTCTCCTTCCCTTCAAATACACTCGATTTGCGATAAGCATAGGCTTCTGAACGGTGGCTACGTTCTTTTTTTTTATCTTGACAGCGCTCACACTGACAACGAATGGTTCGCTTTTTTGATGCGATTCATATAGCACGCCGTTTACTTTAAGCTTATCATAAATCAATTTCGCCTTTGGCCATTTTCCCTTTCTATTTCGCAACTTCACCACAACTTCTTCCTAACGTTTATGGTTTCCTTCGCGTAATCATTGCTGACGCTAATAGTGCCTTTCAGGTTTCCACAGTTTTTTAGAACATTTTTTTTTCGCGGTGGTTATAAAAAATCATAATGATCGGTCTTGAGCTGTTTGGCTTTTGTCTGCCCAGCCGATGAATTCGGTCCACTGAGTTAACTTTAACGCCAAGTTTTTCGTCCACCAGTTTACCAATAACTGTTTCCATGAGGTCTGACTCAGTTTCACCATAAGCCGCGGGTAGGCCAAAAACGAGAAGGTTGTTGCGTCTCCTTCTGTTTTCGTATTCACTTAATTTCGTTTCTTGTTGGCGAACTATACTTTCCAGACTGTTGATACGCTCACGCATTTCCTCAGTGACTTTCAGATAGTCGGTAAGTTAGTCAGCTTTAATATTTAGATAGGATATTTCTTTCCGCATGCAATCTATTTTAGATTCAGGTGCTTCCTGATTTTGTATGAGTTGTTCCAACAACTTGGTAGTCCTTGGCCCCGGGTTTTCCTCAACATAACCTGAACTTGAAAACTTCAGCACTATTGACCAGCAATCAAGAATACAAGACACACTAGTATGAGGGCACGGCAAGGTCAGTAATCTGGTGACGTTATTATGTTCGCGCTGTCATCGCCTACGTAAAATTTGCTGCAAGACAAAGGAATACGGTAAAGAACACCCTACACGCAAGGCAAAAGCCGTGGACTGTGCTTGAGAGAGAAGACGCGCTTGGGAGGTTTGTTGACACGGTTCCAAAAAATAGACAGGTTGTTAGGCGCGCTCAAGGCGAAATGACATTAACGCGCTGGAAGGTACGCTCCAGGTTCTGAGACAACTTATGAATGTTTGGTATAACAGTGCACCTACGAACTTTCTTTTTTCTATCGTTATCAACGCCCACTCGATAATTCGAATTATACAACCATAATTCCATCATCTTTTGTGCAACTGAAGCCAGCACGTCAAAAATATGTATGTTTTCGCTTGTCACTTCCGTTAGGAATATGACGCGGTGGGGTCGTGGTGAACCCGCCATAAAACACGTTCGTGTTAAAAACCTTCCTCTGGATAGAATCCCACTTAGCCAAGAACTTATCTCGCACAAATACAAAAAGTGCCAATATTTCTGCGCTCGCCGCTTTAAAGTCATGTAGAGTGACTGCCGCTGGGATCGTGATGGTAGTGCGAGGTGGTGCTGTGTAACAAACATAATGATAACATGTCTCGTTGTGGTTGTGATGATCATCAACGCTTAAAGTAAAGTAAATGACGTCAGCATGGCGCGTGAAAAGAGATATCTTCAATGTGTTAGTGCCCGTCAGGGACGTGTGATTTTCAGTTGATCTCGCTCCTCCTTAATGAAAACTTAAAGGTCATACGCCGGGAGTCTTTGTAAAGACCAGCCCGCCAGCGCGGTGTCCACATGCCCAACGTTTTGACATGGCCTTTTCAGGCTCCAGACTTCAACACAATCAAAGTGTGTGGGGACTATTGAACACCGCCATAATGGGGGGCTACGACCATCTGGCTTTCTTCAGCGTGTATTGGCGTCGCACACTATATGGGCCGTACACTTCGCCTCCATCAACATACAGCAACCGCGGCCGCAATTCGATTCCGCGACCTTCATATCATCAACCGAGTGCCAAAGCCACTAGACCACCGTGGCTTTTGTTTTTGTTTATTTCCGGTTTTAGAAAACAGATAACATGGGATTACAGACTGATTTGGAATAAATAATCAGGAAAACTATTTCAAATACACACCTGCGGTCAGTCACTGAGTGACTAACGTTCTCATTTAAAATTCTTGATGGTAACCAGATTTTACAAAGTACCTATTCATAATGGAACCCATTCTCTTATTTTCTGTACTTCAAACAGCAGAGCAATCCTTTCTCGAAAACACAATATTGCTAGTCTCCTATCTGGGTCACGGTGGAATCCAGCCATTTGTGAGCGCCATATACTGTGCAGGAATGTTAGCCTGAATAGGTCCAATGGTAAATCTTCATTGTCAGTTGTTACGAACGTCGTTCCACGTGGATGTAATAGAAATTTTTTTATTCTCCTCTGCAGCACATCCCAAAATTATGCCCTCTCCCAACAGTGTAGAAAAACATCAGTTGTAAAACGGTCTTTGCTGGAAGTGTTCCGGTGTGTAACTTAAAAAAGAAAGATTTAGCTGTTGGAGCTACCGGCATTCCTTTAACGCGTTTGAGAAGATTTGGCCCTGACCTGCATTATATAGTGCTCTATACAGGCGCATTGGCAACACGGCGGGACGTACTATTTTCTCAGTATGAGCTACACCGGGGGAGTGCGTGGCCAAGTTCACTGCAAGGTTTTACAGTGGCGCCGATCGTGGCAAAGTTAACGGGAGAGCGTTTCGCTGTTACTATGAGCGCGCATCGCCCCACATGCCTGCTTTGACCCTCATCCTTTTTTATTCGAAGGAACTTGTCATATTTTTGCTCGTTCATTTTGCTTTATTCAAGGAAAGCCAGAAGATCACACAGCGAATCTATCGCCGACTGTGGATTTCGTACGAAACGTGTCAAAGAATGACCGTTTCCTTCATCCAAGAAGGAGGCAAATGTTTTTTACCTAAATTCAATCATTCTGATCGCGCCTCGCGTCTAGCGAAGATGTAGAACCGTGCATGACACAGACCGTGCAATGTTTTCAGTAGACACTAGCAAACATTACACGATCTGGCAGTGGAACTGCCGGGGCTACAAGGTAATCTTCAGCAATTCATACGAACCCGCGCGAAGAAACCGGACGTGATCCTTTTGCAGGAAACAAACGTTCCGGTAAAACTAGCTGGGTACAAAGCCATAGACGCGGCCGCGACGGACAACAGGCAAAGAAAACGGGCTACAGCCCGCGCGGCGGATGGCGCGACGCCGGATGCGTCCGCGGTGGTTGCGGGGCGGCCGTCGCGTTCATCGCCGGTTGCTGCCGTGCTTGTTCGACGTAATGTCACTGTGGCACAACGCGAACTTAAGAGCGTTAAAATACCTCATGTATTCGTTGAAATACTTCCTAAGCGCGGCCGAGGGCTTTTCGTCCTTAACGTGTACAGTAAACCTGCGCTGCAGCACCGTTTTGCGGAACTACTCCGGGGGGCGCGCACGGCCGCCCGCGACGAGCCTCTACTGGTTGCGGGCGACTTTAACGCTCCCCACGGAGCCTGGGGCTACAAGCGAGAAACACCCAAAGGCAAACACCTTTGGGAAGTCTCGCAAGACTTAGCGCTTGAGCTCATTGCGAACCCCGCCAATCCTACGCGCAGAGGGAACAGCGTGAGTGTAGACACGCTACCTGACCTTGCGTTTGTGTCGAACGTTACTGCAGCACATTGGCAAAATACGCAGGAGGACTTGGGGAGCGACCACTCGCTGATAGAAATCACGATAGACACGGGCCCCCGCACTCATGTTTCTAACCCTCAGGGCAAAGGGCGCAACCTCAAACTCGTGAAGTGGGACACGTTCCGCAAGACGCGAGAAGAAGGGGGACAAGGCGACGAGCCGATTACGGACATCGTAGAATGGACCGAGGTGCTCAGAAGGGATGTAGATGCGGCAACGTGCGATGTCCCGCCCGAAGCGAACCTCGAAGTAATCGACAGCAGGCTCCTACACATGTGGGAGGCTAAACGCGCACTCCAAAAAAGGTGGAAAGGCCAAAGACACAACAGGGCGCTGCCAAAACGCATTGCGCAATTAGACAGAGATATAGAGGAACATGCGTTCCAAGTGTGTAGGGCACAGTGGGAAGACACATGCAACGGCCTCGAGAGGCTGATGAGTGGGGCTTCCGCTTGGCGCTTCTTTCGGCACCTATTAGATCCGGAGGAGACCCGGCCCGCTCAAGGCCACAAGATTCGTAGGCTAATAAGAGATTACAAAGGAGATAATTTGCTCGATGCATTACGTGACCGTTACTTTAAAGCATGCCAGCGCATTCAACATCCCGACTACGACGGAGTCACAAATGACAAATTAGACGAGGAATTTAGTGAAGCGGAAATTCGGACAGTTCTATTCGAACTAAATACCCGGTCGGCGCCCGGCCCGGACCGGGTTACTAACAAGACGCTGCGTAATTTAGACGACAAGTCAATCTCCCGACTAGTGGCCTACGTCAACGAGTGCTGGCGTGGGGGCTCCCTCCCCAGGCGTGGAAACGGGCGCGCGTTATCATGATTCCTAAACCAGGCAAGCGAGTAACGCTCGAGAATTTAAGGCCAATTTCTCTCACGTCTTGCGTTGGCAAAGTCCTGGAACATGCAGTTCTCAATCGAGTCAGCGACTTTCTCGAAGATCATGACGCGTTCCCACACACCATGCTAGGATTCCGCCGCAATCTCTCCGCACAGGATGCACTGCTTCAGCTAAACATCAGATTGTTGACGACAATAGCAGCTGCACCAAGGCAATCCTTGGCCTCGATATTAAAAAAGGCTTTTGACAACGTAAAACATGAAGCAATATTAAACAGAGTTAACACATTAGGACTAGGTCAGAGGACGTACAATTACATTCGAGATTTTCTTGTTGGCAGGCGCTCACGTATTGTCGTCGGCGATGTGGAATCGTCGGAATTTGAGACGGGATCGACGGGTACGCCACAAGGCTCGGTTATATCACCATTACTCTTTAATTTAGTTCTACTCGGACTTCCTGAGAAATTAACGCAAGTGGAAGGGTTGCAACACAGTATCTATGCGGATGACATAACCCTGTGGGTTACCGGAGGACGTTGCGACGGTCACGTTGAAGAAACACTGCAGGCAGGAGTACATGCTGTCGAGGACTACCTGCAAGGAACGGGCCTCGAGTGCTCAGCGACCAAGTCCGAGCTCCTGCTCTACAGACCCACAAGCCGAGGTAGAAGAACCCCACGCGACGATGAACGCGAATACTCCAAAATACGCGTTGTATCAGCAGACGGTACCCCCATACCGCACGTAGACAAAATTAGAATCCTGGGGTTACACCTACAGGCGAACGGTCATAACGGGGAGACAGTGCGAAGACTGTGTCGTTCGGTGGATGACACAATCCGGCTCTTGCGTCGCATCACGAATAGACGCAGCGGTATGCGCGAACACTGCGCGATCCGTCTAGTGCAAGCGTACGCGATAACTCGCATAACATACGTTGCCCCGTACCTCAAATGGCTAGGCTCGGAAAAAAACAAGATCGAACGCATGATACGAAAAGCGTTCAAGAGGGCGATTGGCGTTCCAATTAACGCGGGTACCGACAAGTTTCTAGAGCTCGGCCTTCACAATACACTCGATGAATTAATCGAAGGGCACAACGTTGCGCAATACGAAAGGTTATCCAGGTCGAAGTCAGGTCGACACATTCTCATGTCCCTCGGAATTATGTATGACACTCAGCATGGAGAAAAGACAGCGGTTCCGGCCTCGCTCCGAGACCGCCTAATTGTCCCGCCGCTTCCAAAGAACATGCATCCGACGCACCACGTCGGGCGGCGTAACAAACGTGCTAGCGACCTTCAAGCGAAGTTTGGAAATAGTAAAGAGGTTGTGTACGTAGACGCCGCGCGATATGGAGGAGGGAGAAGCGCACACGCGATCGCGGTTGTTGACCGCACAGGAAAATGCCTCGCGTGCGCCACTGTGACCACGAGACACACGGAGGCGGCTGAAGAAGCCGCGATTGCTCTAGCCCTCGCCGCGGTGCCAAACGCCGAGGTCGTGATCAGCGATTCGCAGGCAGCAGTCCGCGGTTTCGCCCGCGGCCGCGTCTCGTGGGAAGCGGCCCGCATACACCAAATTTGTGATGACGGTGATTCGAAGTCGCCCTCACAGCACCAAAATTCGACGGTCTTCCTCATCTGGACCCCGGCACGCACCGACGTCCCGCTCCTGGGCAACGAGGCGGCCCACGCCGTGGCTCGAGGTCTCACTCACCGAGCCGCGGCCGATTACGTGCCCGCCGCCTCCGCCCCCGAGAGCGGGCTGTCGGACCTGCTGGATCGTGACAATACAACAAACACGCAGCAACAAGAATCACAGTGGTCGTGGGGTGATCGCTTGACCACATTCAGAGACCTCACCCAGCACTACAGACTCGAAAGACGCCAATTCCCGCCACCGCATGTTAAATTAAACAGGAACGAAGCTGTAACCTTACGCTTACTGCAAACGCACACCTACCCAAGCCCAGCCGTTTTACGCCATTGTTATCCAGGCTTGTACGAGACCGATGCGTGCAAAGCGTGCGGACGGAGAGCAACGCTGCGACACATGCTCTGGGAGTGTGATGGCATTACTGAAACTGCCGCCGTTCGTAACGCGCCTGTGACACAGGAAGCCACTAGCTCGCTCCATCCCGCTGTCGCCCCGGCTGCGGGGACCGCCGGGGATCTTCTTCACCGGCGACGCCGCCGCTGGGAGGCGGCCCTCAAAAGTTCAGAGCTGGAGGAACAGCTCTGGGCCGTCCGGCAAGCCCAAGATGCTGCCCGAGTTCAAGGACTTCGAGCCGCCATCTGAGGCTAACAGCCGGCGTGTATAAATAAAGTCTACTTCTCTCTTCTCTAAAAGCTTCAGCACTATTGACCGGCAATCAAGAACACAAGCAACACTAGTATGAGGGCACGGCAAGGTCAGTAATCTGGTGACGTTATCATGTTCGCGCTGTCATCGCCTACGTAAAAGTTGCTGCAAGACAAAGGAATACGGTAAAGAACACCCTACACGCAAGGCAAAAGCGGTGGACTGTGCTTCTTGCCAGAAGTGAAGACGCGCTTGGGAGGTTTGTTGACACGCTTGCAAAAAGTAGACAGGTTATTAGGCGCGCTCAGGGCGAAATGACATTAACGCGCTGGGCGGTACGCTCCAGGTTCTGAGACAACTTATGAATGTTTGGTATAACAGTGCACCTACGAAGTTTTTTTTTCTATCGTTATCAACGCCCACTCGATAATTCGAATTATACAACCATAATTCCATCATCTTTTGTGCAACTGAAGCCAGCACGTCAAAAATATGTATGTTTTCGCTTGTCACTTCCGTTAGGAACATGACGCGGTGGGGTCGTGGTGAACCCGCCATAAAACACGTTCGTGTTAAAAACCTTCCTCTGGATAGAATCCCACTTAGCCAAGAACTTATCGCGTACAAATACAAAAAGTGTCAATATTTCTGCGCTCGCCGCTTTAAAGTCGTGTAGAGTGACTGCCGCTGGGATCGTGATGTTAGTGCGAGGTGGTGCTGTGTAACAAACATAATGATAACATGTCTCGTTGTGCTTGTGATGATCATGAACGCTTAAAGTAAAGTAAATGACGTCAGCATGACGCGTGAAAAGATATATCTTCAGTGTGTTACTGCCCGTCAGGGACGTGTGATTTTCAGTTGATCTCGCTCCTCCTTAATGAAAACTTAAAGTTCATACGCCGGGAGTCTTTCTAGAGACCAGCCCGCCAGCGCGGTTTCCACATGCGCAACGTTTTGACATGGCCTTTTCAGGCTCCAGACTTCAACACAAACAAAATGTGTGGGGACTATTGAACACCGCCATAATGGGGGGCTACGACCATCTGGCTTTCTTCAGCGTGTATTGGCGTCGCACACTATATGGGCCTTACACTTCGCCTCCATCAACATACAGCAACCGCGGCCGTAATTCGATCCCGCGACCTTCATATCAGCAACCGAGTGCCAAAGCCACTAGACCACCGTGGCTTTTGCTTTTGTTAATTTCCGGTTTTAGATAACAGATAACATGGGATTACAGACTGATTTGGAATAAATAATCAGGAAAACCATTGCAAGTACACACCTGCGGTCAGTCACTGAGTGAATAACGTTCTCATTTAAAATTCTTTCATGGTAACCAGATTTTACAAAGTACGTATTCATAATGGAACCCATTCTCTTATTTTCTCTACTTCAAACAGCAGAGCAATCCTTTCTGGAAAACACAATATTGCTAGTCTCCTATCTGGGCCACGGTGGAATCCAGCCATTTGTGAGCGCCATATACTGTGCAGGAATGTTAGCCTGAATAGGTCCAATGGTACATCTTCATTGTCAGTTGTTACGAACGTCGTTCCACGTGGATGTAATGGAATTTTTTTTATTCTCCTCTGCAGCACATCCCAAAATGATGCCCTCTCCCAACAGTGTAGAAAAACATCAGTTGTAAAACGGTCTTTGCTGGAAGTGTCCCGGTGTGTAACTTAAAAAAAAGATTTAGCTGTTGGAGCTACTGGCATTCCTTTAACGCGTTTGAGAAGATTTGGCCCTGACCTGCATTATATGATTGATTTGTGGGGTTTAACGTCCCAAAACCAGTTCTGATTATGAGAGACGCCGTAGTGGAGGGCTCCGGAAATTTCGACCACCTGGGGTTCTTTAGCGTGCACTGACATCGCACAGCACACGGGCCTCAACATTTCGCCTCCATCGAAATGCAGCCGCCGCGGCCGGGATTTGATCCCGCGACCCTCGGATCAGCAGCCGAGTACCTTAGCCACTAGACCACCGTGGCGGGGCTGACCTGCATTATATAGTGCTCTATACAGGGGCATTGGCAACACGGCGGGACGTACTCCTTTCTCAGTATGAGCTACACCGCGGGAGCGCGTGGCCAAGTTCACTGCAAGGTTATACAGTGGCGCCGATCGTGGCATAAGTTAACGGGAGAGCGTTTCGCTGTTACTATGAGCGCGCATCGCCCCACTTGCCTGCTCTGACCCTCATCCTTTTTTATTCGAAGGAACTTGTCATATTTTTGCTCGTTCATTTTGCTTTATTCGAGGAAAGCCAGAAGATCATACAGCGAATCTATCACCGATTGTGGATTTCGTACGAAACGTGTCAAAGAATGACCGTTTCCTTCATCCAAGAAGGAGGCAAATGTTTTTTACCTAAATTCAATCATTCTGATCGCGCCTCGCGTCTAGCGAAGATGGAGAACCGTGCATGACACGGACCGGGCAATGTTTTCAGTAGAACCTTTTAGCAAAGCCATAATACCAATGCGTCAGCGCGTTGCTATTGTTACCGTTCCACTCATAGCTGGCAGGATTTCTCGAGTGACCACAGTATTGTTGTTATGTGGGGTTTAACGCCCCAAAACCAGCTCTGATTATGAGAGACGCCTTAGTGGAGGACTCCGGAAATTCTCGACCACCTGGGGTTCTTTAACGTTCACTGACATCCTTGAAAAAACAATCCTTGAAACAGAGATAGAACTCGGCGGGGGCAAAACAGCAAAGCAAACAACAAATAAGCTGTCCCAATCTACCAAGGACTTAATAAAAAAACGTCAACAAATGAAAGTAACTTCGCCCAAAGATAAGATTGAATTCGCTGAACTATCAAAGTTGATCAGTAAAGCCAGGCAAAGAGATATAAGAAACTTTAACACGAGAGAAATAGAGAAAGCAGTAGAAAAAGGCACCAGCATTAAATCGGTCAAAAAGAAACTGCACTTAGGACAATATAAAATGCATGCGCTAAAAGATAAACAAGGTAACGTTATCAATAATTTCAACGAAATAGTAAAGGTAGCAGAAGAATTCTACTCGGAACTGTACAGCTCTCAGACAGACCATACAACCTTAAAAGAAATAGAATCAGAGGAAGATACTGAAATTTCCTGTATAACCACTGACGAAGTCAAAAAAGCTGCTAAAGGCATGGCCCGCGGTAAAGCAGCCGGTGAAGATGGTATAACAGCCGTCTTGATCAAAGACGGAGGAGATGTTGTACTTGAAAAACTTGCATCGCTCTTCACGAAATGTGTCAAGACATGTAGTATACCGCGCAGTTGGAAAAATGCTAATATAATCCTTATCCACAAGAAAGGTGACATAAAGGAGTTAAAGAATTACAGACCAATTAGCCTACTCCCAGTAATATACAAGCTATTTACAAAAGTAATTTCTACAAGGATAAGAGAAACCCTCGACTTTAACCAACCGAGAGAACAAGCTGGTTTTAGGAAAGGTTACTCGACAATGGACCACAGCCACGCTATCAACCTAGTAATTGAGAAGTACGCCGAATATAACAAACCTCTTTATATGGCGTTTATCGACTACGAGAAAGCATTTGACTCCATAGAAATACAAGCAGTTATAGAAGCTCTACGACGACAAGGGGTACCTGGCGTATACGTGAAAATCATAAACAACATATACAAAGATTGCACAGCCACACTACTCCTACATGAGAAAAGCAGAGAAATCCCGATCGAGAGAGGTGTGAGACAGGGAGATACGATATCCCCGATGCTATTCACTGCATGTTTAGAGGAAATCTTTAAACGTCTAGACTGGGAAGAAAAGGGCATTCGAATAGATGGAGAATATCTCAGCAATTTAAGATTTGCAGACGACATTGTACTCTTTAGCAATGATGGAGACGAACTACAAAACATGATTAATGACCTAAACAGGGAAAGTATTAAAATTGGGTTAAAAATGAATAGGCAAAAGACCACAGTTATGCTCAATAGCCTAGCTGAGGAACAGGAATTTACAATCGACAATGAACCCTTACAATGTGTAAACGAATATGTATACCTGGGACAGTTAATAACAGGAACTCCCAACCACGAAAAAGAAATTCTCCGTAGAATAAGGATGGGCTGGAGCGCATTCGGAAGGAATTACGAAATCATGACTGGAAACTTACCGCTCTCACTAAAGCGCAAAGTATTCAATCACTGTATCCTCCCAGTACTAACGTACGGTGCAGAAACGTGGAGGATAACTAAAAGACTAGAGATGAAACTAAGGAGCGCGCAACGTGCAATGGAAAGAAAAATGATAGGGGTAACGCTAAGAGATAAAAAACGAGCGGAATGGATCAGAGAACAGACAGGAGTAGCCGATATTATTATATCAATTAAAGGAAAGAAGTGGACCTGGGCAGGACATGTCATGAGGAGAACAGATAACAGATGGACAGTAAGAGCGACGGAATGGATACCAAGAGAGGGAAAACGCAACAGAGGCAGGCAAAGGGTTAGATGGAGCGATGAAATTAAAAAGTTTGCGGGCGTAAAGTGGAACCAACTCGCTCAGGAGAGGGTGGAGTGGAAATCGATGGGAGAGGCCTTCGTCCTGCAGTGGACCTAAATAGGCTGATGATGATGATTATGATGACATCGCACAGCACACGGGCCTCAATATTTCGCCTCCATCGAAATGTAGCCGCCGCGGCCGGGATTCGATCCCGCGACCCTCGGATCAGCAGCGGAGTACCATAGCCACTAGACCACCGTGGCGGGGCAAGTGATCACAGTAGCCGTGCTATTAAGATGTTCTAATAACAACATTTACCAATATACAACTGCCTGCATTCAGTTCACTTAGAAAGGAGAGAACCAGGAAATGTTTTGCTTTTATACATCAACTTGGTTTTTCGGGTTTAACGTCCCAATTCGAGTGAGGCTTGAGAGACGCCGTAGTGGAGGGCTTCAGAAATTTCGACCACCTAGGGATCATTAACGTCCACTGACATCGTGCAGTACAGGGACCTGTAGCATTTCAGCTCTATCGACATGTGACAAATGCGGCCGAGATCGAACCCGCGACTTTCGGGTCAGTAGCCGAGCACCATATCACGGAGCCACAGCAGCGGACATTTACGTCAACTTAAAGTCGCCTGTAGTGTTCTTAACCAAGGAACTGACCTGGCTTTCGAAAACGCTGTGTCATCATATAACGAGAGGAAAAAACGCAGCTGTAATACAAAGGCACTTCCGATATTTCAGGGAGAACAAAAGCTGCGTTGTGTGTTCATTATTTCTTTTATTTTTGTGCGATAACGATTGCCTAGTACAGTCTGATATGGCGAAGAAAACCCAATTTCTCGCAACCAAAGAAATCAGGAAAAGAAAAGAAGACAAGAGAATCCTTATATTTCACCATTGAGTTGGAAATGAAATGACAGGCCTAACAAGCCTTAGGCAAGATTAATAATAATCTGAATAATGCGAGCAAACTGTCTTCGGAATGCACGGAAAGCATAAGAAGCCAAGGAAAGCCTTAGGTGATGCATGAAGCAAAACGAAATTCTATACAGCTATGTAAACTCAGAAGCAACTAAATGGTAGATTAGCTTAGTGGTAGCGGTAGCTTAGTGGTTATGGTACTTGGCTGATGACCCGAAAGACGCGAGTTCGATCCCCGCCGGGGAGGGGGTAAATTTCAGCAAAGGCGAAATGCTAGACACCCGTGTGCTCTACGATGTCATCATCATCAGCAGCAGCCGCTCTACGTCCACCGCAGGGCAAAGGCATCTCCTAGAGATCTCCAAGTATCCCTGCCCTGTGCTAACTGGGCCCAATTTATCCCCGCAAACTTACTGATCCCATCTGCCCACTTAACTTACTGCCGCACTCTGCCACATTTGCTTCTCTAGGAATCCACTCTGTTACCTTAATGAACAATGGCTGACTTGTCTTCGCATTACATGGGCCGCCCACGTCCATTTCATCTTTTCAACTTCTATTAATATATCCCTAACACGCGTTTGTTCCCTAATCCAATCAACTCTCTCCTTGTCCCTTAATGTTACACCTACCACTTCCCGTTCCATTACTCGCTGCGGCGTCCTCAATTTAAGCTCAACCCTCTTAGACTCCAAGTTTCTGCCCCGTAGGTTACAACCGGTAATGTGCAACTGTTATGCACTTTCCTCTTCAGAAGCAATGGTGAGCTACCATTCATTATTTGACAATACTTCCCGAATGCATTCCACCCCATTGTTATCCTCTTAGTTATCTCAGCCTCATGATTCGGATCAGAGGTCACTACCTGGTCTAAGTAGACATACTGAGTTACTATTTCCAATGCCTCGCGAGCTATCTCAAACCGCTGTGCTCGCCCTTGGCTATTGAACTATACCTTAGTGTTCTGCATATTAATTTTCAGGCCAACTGTTCTACTTTGCCTGGTTAGGAAAGTAATCACGTTTGTAGTTCATATCCCGAGTTACTTAGCAAGGCAATGTAATCAGCAAATCTGAGGTTACGGAGGTATTCCCCATTAACCCATACACCCACCTTTTCTCAATCCAGTGTTCTAAATACTTCTTACAAACACGCTGTGAACATTGGAGAGATTGTGTCCATCTTGTCTTACACCCTTCGTTATTGGCATTTTGCTGCTCTCCTTATGGAGGACTATGGTGGCTGTGGAGCCGCTGTAGATGTCTTCCAGTAGTCTTACGTAGTGCTCGTCTACGCGCTGATTCCCTAATGCCTGTGCGTCGACCGAGTCAAATGCTTTCTAGTAACCTATGGAGGCTATATATAGGGGCTGGTTATATTCCGCGTATTTCTCTATTACCTGATAGTTCGAATATGGTCCACTTTTGAGTTGCCTTTACGAAACCATGCTTATTCATTACGTTGCCTAAATTCTAAGGTGGCACAAATTCTGTTGGCGATTACCTTGGTACACAACTGATAGCAAGCTAATTGGCCTGTAGCTTTTCCAGTACTTTGTATCGCCTTGTTTATGGATTAGGATAATATCTGCATTCTTGTGAGATTTCGGTATGCTTGCTGTCAATAAGTATTGCGTATTCATACTTACCAGTTTTCCAGTATAATGTGCCCGCCATCCTTTAAGAGATCTGCTGTTATCTGATCCTCGCCGGGTTACTTTCCCGCTTTATCTCTTTCAAAGCTTTCATGACATCCTCTGTCAGCACTGGTGGAATGTCAGTCCCTTCTATTCAAAACTGATTCCCCGTCCACTATTATCCTGGTTATCGCGGTTGCTGTAAAGATCTCTGTAAAACTCCTCGGCTATTGTAACTGTATCATCCCTATTCGCGCTCACATTGCCTTGCCAGTCTCGCAATGCATACGTCTGATTTTTGCCTGTGCCTAGACGTCTCTCTACCGCTTTGAGGCACCTTCTCTTTTTTAGAGCATGTTCAATCCTCTTTTCGTATGTCGGCTGTCTTATGCTTACTGATCAACTTCGAAAGCGCCGCTAGTTCTATTCTCTCAGTAGCATTTGATATATGATGTGTGCCGTTTTCTGATCACGCCTTTCGTTTCCTGCTAAAGTTTGCTAGTAATCTCTCTGTCGATCTTCCCGCCTACTTCTATTGCACACTCAGTGACAATGCGTGTGAGATTATCGCTGACTTCCTGAACGCAAATGTCTGCTTGCTCTGTTAGAGCTGAAAATCTGTTTTGGAGTGCTATCCTGAATCCTTCGACTTTCCGCCTTACTCTTAACTCATTGATCGGTCTCTTATATATTAGCTTATTGCGGTCCCTCCTCAAGTCTAGCCCAATTCGAGGTATCACCATCCTGTGGTCACTGCACCTCACTTCCACATCCTGCACGACGCCAGGGTCATCGCATAGTATGGCCAGGCATCGCATAGCCAGGCATCGCATAGCATTGTTGCGACTGGCCTGCTGAATGAGCCGACCAGCGGGTAGCGTGTGGCGGAGCGTTGGCGACGACTCGCAGGCACTTGGGCTTCGGGAGTAAAGAACCAACGCAGAGGTAAAGAAAACTTAAAAGATGTTTATTTACATATTTACAGGGAGCTTGCTTCCGCAAGACTCCACTAGTAAGAGGGTTCTCTTCAGAGAGTTTTTTCCCGAGGAGTACCTTTCTTCTCTGGGTCCCGCGCTTTTTGTTGCCCGGGCTTCTCCCCCATTGGCTCCGGGCTAGGGAGGAGGGAGAGCATGGGAGGTGTCCAGCACGACAGTACTTGGCCCGCCCATGGCTGTAATTACCGAAGGTCCCGGGAGACGATGCCGGAGACGATCACGTCACGCGGCCAGCACCACCGTTATCACACGTGCACGTGCGGAGACATACATCTGTTAACAGTTTGTGTGGTCCGATGCTGAGAAGGTGGGCCATCGCCAGACTAACCACTTCCAGATGTGCTGGACGGGGTCGACTCTTCGGCTCGGGAACTGACGTTCTTCCCGGCTGGCCTTCTTTTTTTGCTAAGCAAAAACGTTCGCACACATTAAGCACACGCGCACGTGCAGCAAAAAAGAACTCACGTCCCTTCGCGGCGCGCCACCGTCGGAAGCACACCTGCAGCCCCTTTGTAACAGCTTCCCCGGCGGCGGGCTGAGACCTTGACGTACAGGGGTCAACACCCTTGTGGGGAGAGGTCGTTGTAGAAGACGCTGGTGCGCTGACTCCCAGCAGCTCTGCTCTGCCATCTCCGGTACCGGGCATCTCGTGCAAGGAGTGGTCTCTGCTCTGCATATCGGTGTCTCCAGAACACAGCATCTGAGTCAACTACGCTAGAACCACAACCGCAAAGCAGGCAAGTGCCCGGACCCCTCTCCTGAGACCTACCAGGCTATTCTCAAAAACAAAATTATTTTACACCTACTCATTACAGTAGCAGCAATTCCAACAACCTGAAATAGGCTCCTCTGACACACAAACACAAGTTGTGATGCCACACAACAACAACAAAAAAGGACAATGGTAAACCTAAGCTACAGACATAACAAAAGCAATTTACCCAAGGAAGAGTACCCGACGCCATCGAGTTCCCAAGGAGCAGCGACGTAAGCCGTGAGCATTGCCACTCAGTCTGCCCTTTTTGTTAAGAAATTCTAAACAGTACAGCAACAGTAGCAAACTCCAGCGCAGCAGTCGGCCGTTCTTATAGGACATTGCAACCACCCGAGAGCGCAATGGTCCGCTTAAATTATGAACTCCGAACCCGCGAACTACCATGCAAGTTTTTCGTACTGCCTTTACCACACAGACGCATTCTTTGTGTGAAGTGCTGTTAGCTCCCTACGATTCGTCAGTTTACGTCTAGCACATCATATTGGGTGTTTCTTTCCTGAATCGCGCGGTCACATGACTCTGAGGCTCTTATTCTCCAAATTATGTGCCGACAGAACGAATCGTCATCTTCCCGTTTGTAGACAAAACAAAACTGTCGTGCTGCATTAGAGCTACGGCTGAGTACGCAAATGCGCTCTGGATAAACAATTACAAACATATACAGCAAAACATAAACACTTCACATTCGACATCCGCCGTCACACTTATTAGCTAAAGAAGCTCCTACACCGCGGATGTAAACTCGCTCTAGCCGTTGCGGTCAGAAACCCTATATTTAATTCACATCTGTGACTTCCGCAGCATAACTGTCCTCGCTAACGTCCACACAGGACATTTGCGAAGCAACAAACAAATAACTCCCGCATGCATTACGCGCTTAAACTCACTAAGAATGCATCACCTACTGCTCAAATATCCACATAGGCTAACTTGTAACTTCCGCTATTTACAAACTCGTCTGACACACATGACATGAAAACTCCTTGCGTTACATCTCACTGACACGCAAATCAAAGAGTGGAGACTCAAAACTCTTGCGGTCATACGATTCTCCTTCAAACGTAACCTTTTCTTTTTCCAGGATCACATCGCGAACATTTGAGACGATCCTTCACACGTATCTCCAAGCTTTCAACAAATAACACACTTTTGTACGTACTTCCCATTGCTTCTTCACAATGGTTATGAACTCAGCAAGAAACACTGTTAGTCAAACGAATCGGTCATCTAGCAGAAAGCTACAAAACAAAACTCGCAACAAGTTACATAATGACCACTGATCGCGGAGATCACGAGACACCATTCACACAACTAAGAAAATCCATACAAAAGTGTCACAAGTTTCTCCATCGACATCATTTGACCACCTATGTCTGTCTCGCCCTTTTTAGCCGTACTCGCGGGGGACGCGCACTGAACGTTTCTCTCAAACAGGAAGCACAAAGGATGACACATCTGTTTGCCTCACTGCGGAGCGCCACAATCATCGCGAGCGTCTTCCCTCCGTGGCATTGTTCTACGGCGTCGCGAAGGGGCCTTACCCTGCACTCACGCGAGAGTTTACCGTGAAGAAAGTGGCGGTAAGCTCGTGTCCACGGCTGCCGACATGCCCCTCTGACCGTGTTCGACCATAGTGCGCTTTTCTTTCCGTTCTCGCTCGCCGGCTCGCACGTGTCTTAGTCCAACTCGTCACGCGTGAAAAGCCCATCTTTCTCGCTCTCTTGCTTCCTCGCTTGAAGTCTGACGTCAACCGCCCCGCGCTCCCTGCGGCATTGCATATTTTATGACGCTTTTTACGTCTACCCCTCCTTTTCGAGCCTTTCACTCGCATTTCCTCTTCCTGAACAATCCCACTGTTCTTGCTAGCCGACCGATTCACGCAGTCCAAGTTACTTACAGGCAACTGATCTTTCCTCTTGCCTTCCTGACTGGCGGACAGCCTAGCACGCTTAGGAACTGTTATGTCCACGGTAGCCGGAATAACAGGTATACGTGGGAAGAAAAACTTGCTTATACTTG
>JABSTT010004928.1:0-20347 GCA_013339685.2 Hyalomma asiaticum
ATGGGCGGTATTTTTTTTATTGCGATAGCAATTACATGGACAGTCCCGGCTGATTTTTGCCGTCCCCGTCGCCGCCGTCATGAGCCGTATATATATATATATATATATATATATATATATATATATAAGTCTCGAAGAAAAATACTCGGATAAATGCTCCCGACGCGCGGAATCGAACCAGGAACCTCTCATTCCGCAGCGCGTGGCGCTAACCACTACGCCACAAAGAGCAGATCCTTTAGGGAGCTAAAAGCGAGCCTTATATACACACCCTTTACTGCTGGTAGGACTCACAGACGGCAGGTGGTTATAGCGTTTCTTCATTACCAGCGAGATGGCGCGAGGAGCGCAACGAGCAGCTGTCTTTGCAACAGGACCGCTGTTCAAACAGAGTATCCATTGTGACAGCTTATTCGCGCTCGTTCGGTGTATATCTGTGCGTTCGTGTCGTGCGTTCTTCACTTGATAGTTCGCGCTCATCTTCTGTTTGTTCATTCGGCGGCCTCCCCTAGCTTTGTATGTGCAGCTTTGTGACACACAACGTATAAAGCCCTTCGTACCAGCACGCGCTGCCCACGGGAGGCGCTCACTTAGCAAGTGCATGTTTGCTACAATTAATATTGCTCCTGAATCTGCGAGCCTCACTTCGTATAGCATTACAGTGTCTTGTTATCGTTTCATTGATACGCCCTTGCGGCGAAACTGTGACTTTTTTTTTCAACCAAGAAACTTGCTAGCAGACGCTGCATGCGTCAGCGTTGTCTCTTGCGGGAGAGGGCACGTTCTCGTTCCTTGCGAGCTGGTAAAGCGTCCATCGCAGAAAGAGCGTTTCCATAGTCAACGCACTCCGTTCGCTCTCTCTCACGACAGCAGATGACACTGTCTTGGTGCACGGCATCCGAGATGATGATGATGATTGTGGTTCGGTTAGGAAAGAACGCTAATTTCTGCAGCCCATGTAGGGAGCACGGCTAAGCGTCCGTGGGGGTGGGGGAAAGGGAGTGAAAGAGATAGAGGAGAGAGAAAGGCCGTAGTGGAGGGCTCCGGAAATTTAGACCACCTGGGGTTCTTTAACGTGCACTGACAACGCACAGTACACGGGCCTCTGGCATTTTCGCCTCCCACATGCACATACACCGTCTGACTACACTCATGACTACCGCTGTCGAAGAGAGAGAGAGATCGCGCGCCGGGAGGCACGCGCAGAGAGCGAGCGCCAGCGTGGCTAAAACACACAATGGCAGAGAAGCCTCGACCCTAAGGAGCCGGTAACGAAGCGACCGTCTGACGACGCGAGCGGATTATCTGCTTTCTAAAAATGCGTGGAAGTTACTCAAAAAGGAGTGCGTGTTCGAGTGGGTAGTGAGAGATACTTCAGAGGTAGGCGGCACAATCTTGGGGCTTGTAGACTTGCCATGGCACGAGGAAACAGTACAGCAGCATGGTGGCGCGAGCGCTCCTGATGAGTCCTTAGGGGGGCACGCTAAGCTGTAACAAGTCAAACAGATTAGTGGGAACGTCATTTGACAATAGCCGAAGCGTCACCGCGGCAGTAAAGTCTGCATCGGACTTTATTCCAATCCAACTTCGCCGGAAGAGTAGGTAAAAACAGCATCAGAAAAAAGGTAGCATGTTAGTGATCGGCTGTTTATTCAATCAGAAACATAATGAGTTAGCACAGCCGGTTACCCAGCTGGTAGTGCAGGAACGCGCTGAATCAGACGCAGTTGCGAAGAACATGTGCGGTGAGGGCGCACATAAACGCCTTGAGTTGAGGAAGAAGCGCACTTCGAACGTATTACGCAATGGTCTGGGGGATTCCATGACGCCAAAGGCGGAGGAGCGACCACGTGGCATTGTTAAGAAACTCAGGGAGGATGCGTGCGCTATTTGAAAGTCCAGCAAAAGACTGAAGGCACGCAGATAATGTGCGCTCTTGTTGCGCAGGGATTGCAGTTTCCGGGAAGTGCGATGCCCGGTTTGATAGACCACAAGTCGCGACACATAGTTGGGCAGCATCTAATCGCTTATTAAATTACATTTATTAAAAAATTGTGCCACAAGAGGGGCTTATGCCAGGTGGAGTCCAAGAGAGCACTCAGGTTGTAGTAGAGAGAGCAGGCGCCTTGTGAGGCGGAAAAGTGGCAGGACGTTTGTCAATCAACATACCGTTTTCGTAAAATGAGTGTCACGCAAATGACCCCGACGAATTTGAATGGCTCCGACGGCAGAAACGGAACGCCGAAGCATGCTGCGGCTGTTCAGCTGCGACGAAAGCGCTGTTCCTAATAACGCGGTCTTTGTGGGTCCCCTAGCCGTGCTGAAGGGATGGGCAATTGCCGCCTGAATTCCAAAGTCCGCGGAAGCTGACGGTGTATTTCAACGGCCTAGGGCCGCTCTGTGTTAGAAAGCAGTATTATTAGATTAGACCTAGAGAAGCCACATTAGCCCTGCAGTCACATCCGTGGTCGATACGGCATCTTGCCTGCCGCAACGAGCCGAAAATGGCGCAGGGACACCAGTTTAGTTGACCTCCACAGGTACTCTCGCCTGCTATAACCGCAGGGATATGCAGTAACGTGAGATTGGAATGGTTCAAGCTCTGACGCTTGAGCGCACAATTTTGTGTGGTTTCATACCACAAACGTTTCGTGTTCACCACAAAGCAACCGGTTTGTAACACGAAATAGGCACTGGTGCTTCTGGGGTAGTTAACGCATGAGAGTACTAGACGCGTGGTGGGCACTCTTAGTGTAGAGACGATGAGACTGTTGAACGGAATCGTGCAGCGTCACGTGCGTGCATCAGTGGAAGTGCGAGGTGTTGTGTCAGTCACACGGACGACTTCAGAAATACATTATTTCTTTTCTCATGCCAGTACACTTGCGCGGCATAACAGCGCGGCGCATCTTTGGGTAAGGACTATGCCATTGATGTGCTTTGGGAATGTTGCTCGTCCTGAATGCACGTCCTGCAATAGCGTGGAGGTTTAGTGCATAAAAGCTGTACGATCTGCCAGGAACGTTGACAGGAGTAAAATAGGCCTGTCATGGTAGTTTATGTCTGTTCCGACAACCTTTCCTTGATTGAGATTTGCGTAGCTGCATAAGAGCGGTATGTCAATCTTCGGAAAGGGCGTGTAAAGGTCGTCGTAAAAATAGTGAATTTACGGCAGCTCTACTATCGGGTGCCCCGTTCTGCGAATGCTTCCTGCCACCTGACAAACATGCGGTGGGGTAAACAACCGTGGTAATGTCGCCGTAAAATTATGAAAATTACGCTAGCTCGACTCTCGGGCGTCCGTTTCAGCGAATGCATGTTGCCAGCCCTGCCAAACATAGTGCAGGGAAAACCATACTCCTGAGGCGGACTTACTGGTAAAACTGCTTTTTGTGAGCGTCGCGTCGCCGCGGGCGTGCTTTAACGAGATAGCAATAACGAACTAGAACACCAGGCAGGGTTTGTTGGTTGATATACATCGCAGGTCTTAAAGGTGAACACTGCCCGTCTTGTCTGCCTCGTCTTTGCCCGTGTGTGCAAGCACAGTGAAAATGTTTTACGATGAACGTTAATGAGCTCGTTTCGCCAAAATTCTGGTGTCGGCGTCGTTGGCTGCGAACAGAAAACAGAGCTGTCTATGAGCGCGAATTCCTGGTCGGTGCGTGATCGGGCAAGCAGCTCATTTTCTGAACGATCACTTAGGCCTTTCCTGATTCGTTGGCCTCCATGCTGTCGTCAGCCCCTGCCGGTACGGTAGGCAGATCACACATCTAGCTGCTACAGATCTTGCTGTTGTCCCTAAAAAAGCGAGTGTTCACAAAAGCGTGCGGCTTGCCCGATCATGCTAGATGCAAATCAAGAAATAATAAAAACCTTTGCCTCCATTTACCGTTGCTGACACGCTCACATCGGAGGTTATTTTCGGAGGTGCTTCGTCGTGGCAGAGGCTTGACTGTCACCTGCAAGCAGGTGCAAAGGGCACATGGAGCCGCGCTCCGTCACGCTGCGTGCGTACACGGATGCAAAGTGGAGCGCCGGAGAGCGCTCGCACTTCGGCTTACGGGCGTGGTCACCTGTGCTTGCAAGCCTGTAGAAGTTGCCTCACGTGACAGGGTTGTTGAAACGTTTATAATGAATCCTGAGCTGTGTACAAGCCCCAGGCGAACTTCGGTATCCTCTTCATGGACAACTTTTCATGTCGCGTTGCCACCTCGCACTTTTCCAAATACATTTCAGTAAATCACAATCTTAACTTGACGAGTAAAACAGAGAGTAAGAAGTAACTCGCCCCTTCTACCAAGTAGTGTAATGACATTTACGTGACTAGGCGTGTGAAGAGCATGCCAAGCGAAATAGAGCACGATGAGCATGGGGCCAGGATTGGTTATCGCGTTTAACTCTTAAGGCGAAATTTAAGAGTCGCAGAATTTTGTTCTGTCTAGAAGCGCGCGAGAGCCAGTTGCGGAGATTACACCAACGTGTTTGTTAACGTGTAAACAGGACGGTACTCTCTAATATGTTTATATATGCGCTTTTTTGGGACAGCCACACCACGGTGGTCTAGTCGTTATGGCACTCGGCTGCTGATGCGAGGGTCGCCGGACGGAATTGCGGCCGCGGCGGCTGCATTACGAAGGAGGCAGAATGCTGAGGCCCGTCTACTGTGCGTTTTCAGTGCACGTTAAAGAGCTTCAGGTCTTCGAAATTTTCAGAGCCTCACCCTATGGTGCCTGTCATAATCATATCGCTGTTTTTGCAGCATAAAACCCCAGAAATCAACCAATAATTTATATGGACACTTCAACAACGTGTTTTCACTGTCACCGTCATGCCCCGTATACAGGGTGCCCCAGCTATCTTTAGCCAGGGCATAAAAATACGCCGATACACCTTTAGTAGACGCGATGCAATGCGTTTTTCTTACTATCGTATGGAGAGAGTCAGGGTATTTTTTGTGTTCCGCTTAAATGGTTAATCAGGCAAATTTAACTTTGGAAGCATCAGAGTTAGGCAAACAACTCCTATATAAAAGCATTACAGTGGTCTGTCAAATGCCCAATTAAAAAGTTTCTTTCCATCTTTTTATAATTAGTGTCTTCCAGATGCACAAGATATACACAAAAATACCACGTGA
Source organism: Hyalomma asiaticum (assembly GCA_013339685.2). Classification (NCBI taxonomy): domain Eukaryota; kingdom Metazoa; phylum Arthropoda; class Arachnida; order Ixodida; family Ixodidae; genus Hyalomma; species Hyalomma asiaticum. The sequence goes on from JABSTT010004928.1 coordinate 5,135, forward strand.
CATAGCCGCTTGCGCCTCGCGATTTCAGTGCTCTCAAACTTTATGCGTACGAACTATAATATCCCATTTAGCCGGCGTACCGCTGCATAAAAGCTACGGGGCTGTGAAGGAGGCGTTGGTCGTGCGATCTCAATCTGGGAAGCATTAGGGAGTAATAGCTAAGCGGCTCAGCGGGACAGCGGGCCCAGCGAATGAGCGGAGAGGACAGCGGAGCGCATGACGAAAAGAAGAGTAATAGCTGAGCGATGCCCTGCGCTTGTTTCAGCGGAACGTTCTGCGGCGCCACCTGTTGAACAATGTTGAAGTTACTGTCGATCGAGCAGAGGTTTTACCTGTCGAATAAATTGAAGTTACTGCGAAAAGGATATCGCAAAAGTCATTTTTCATTAGATCACATGTGTTATGTGGGAACACATCTTCGTTTTTGGCTACATGACGTGACGACACGCCGTCGCCGCTTGTGTTCGGGGCTGCCATCTTGCAAAACGCTCGTACGCTGGCCCGCTGCGTACGCTCCGCTGAAGAGACGAAATGAGCGAGGGAGCGGCTCGCTCCGTGGTGTGCAGTAAAAAAGATAGGAGAGGGGGAGTGCCGCAAAGTATGGAAATGATTGTGGCCGTCAGAAATTTTGTCCGAAAAAGCGACAGGTTAAAACGTAGCCTAAAACGGGGTGGTTGGAGAGGATAGTGCAAGAACTGACTTCTAGTTCTAGCTTTGGTGGTAGTTCTGGTCGCAGGAGCAGTCCTCTGCACAACCGGTCCCACCAACAAAGCTACTGTATGTAAATATGTACATACGTCTTTTATGCAAAGTCAAGTTGCGCTTGCGTGTACGGTAGGTTGGTCTCCGTTCTTCAAGAATAGACAACACAACGAGAGAGGTAGACAGTGGTGAAAACACTTCCATCCTATTCTACTTCACAGTGGCTACTTCGGCTGGGGTGGCTGTTCTTTAGAATGCAAGCGAAATAGGCGGAACTGGGTGAGGGTGGGGCGGGGGGGGGGGGGTGAGTCCGTATAACATCACTGTTTCATACAATGTTGATATATGTAGAAGTATTTGCAAAGCCACACATATTACTACGCTAGCGAAATATACTTGTTAACTAGACCACATTTGATCTCAGTCTAATTTTCTCTTGAGTAAAAAGTGAAGAGCATCGTATAAGCAGTATTATACGTCCTTCTATTATTATAGTGCGGGCTAACATTTTCAGAGCATTTATCCTTAGTATGACCGACCGCCTTGCAATTGAATATATAAATTATTTTTGGGACGAATTTTTGAGCGATGGCAGACACATCTCGGTATTTGTTGGTCCTTGTACTGCTTCAAAAACATAATATATCGAGAGATCTTGTGACCTTGCCATGTACGCACCTTACTTGCATGCACCTATTGTAATTCAGATAATATTGAGATTTCATGCTTGCATCTATGTTCGAATGTAACTTCCTTCCAAAAATTATTTAATATTCTTGCAGAAAATCCGACTTCCTCAGATGGTGTGGACTTGCGAGTAAAATTCCCACTTCTTGATGTTAAACCTGACTGTCTGCTTGTATATTACGGAAGTTTTAGCTCGGGTAAGTATTTTGAATTAGTAAAGCAAAAGTGCAAGGTACCTCTCAAGAAGTTTAATGTAATTCTAGACTATAGTCGAATTCTATTGGCGTAATGAGTTTAAGTCGTCTGAGAATATACCATAGGTGTAAATACGTCGCTTTATTATGCTCCACATTTTCGCTACGCCAAAGACTCTTTTTGATCTTACGGACATGGGTCGCTATTTGTGCTTAGCATAGGAAATTCATACCTTGTAACCTAGTGATGCTGCATAGAAGGATGGATTCCTTTAAGATAAATTCAGAGACGAATGCATATCTGTGGGTAGAATAATTTTATTTCCTGAATTTAGAAGCTAGGTTTCTCTTGCACAAACCGAGACTTTATAACCACTAAGATAGCATTAAATTACTTTGGCACGTACCAGGTGAAATCTTAAGAGAGAAAAGGTGTCGCTAGTTATCAAAATATATTGCTTCTGAATGAATTAAAAGTGTTGCTTTTGAATTGCAAGCGTGTCACATATGTGATATTTTTGTGCATATTCGAAACATTCGTGATAACATGTTCTTCCAGAAATATCTTCGCCCTCATAAGTAGAACATACTAATATAAAATGAAAATTATAAAAGCGTGTCACTGGGTTAAGAAGCAGGAAAATGCAGGGACAACGTAACCAACACAGCAAAAGTTTTTTAGGTTCGCGTTTTTACCGAATCGCAGAGTGATTAACATTTTTTTTAAAGCAGAATGTTTACCTTCCTATTATTTTGCTCCAGGATCTTTCCCCTTATTCCACATTTAAATGCTTCTCACGAGCAGATTAAGTTAACATCGGGAGAAGTGTGCCGTACTTGCATGGGGAAACTGGTTTGACATCTCTTACGTCAGCAATTCGCTGAGTAAAGCTATACTATGTGGTGAAGCAGCTTCTGCAAGAGTTGACGTCTTTCCTCTCTACACCACACTTCCCCGGATGACCAGATCTACGTTTTGCTGGTGACGCCGCTTCACTCCATGGATATCTTGGGCAATGATATGATGCCAGCTGTGGTAATGAAATTACGCTCGCCGAATTCTGCCCATGGTGCTGTATAAAAAATTATTCTATAAGTGTGATGCATGAACGCTACGCTTAGGTTCTTGCGAGCAGCGCCCTCGTTGACAGACTCTGACAATGCCGTGTTGTTGTTGTTGTTGTTGTGGCCTTTATAGCTGGCACATACCCACGAGGGGGTTTGTGCGTGGAATTAGCTCTGTAACTTTTTCTTCATTTTCTTCCTTCAATTTGTGTCTTTCTATACCCCTGCCCAAATGAAAGATTGCAAACGGGATATTTTCTCTTTTCGGTTAACCTCTCTGCCTTCAGCACATCTCTCTCTTCATATATATATATATATATATATATATATATATATATATATATATATAACAGAATTGACGATGCGCCTCTTAGAGAACGACGGTTTATTAAGTCAACGTTTCGGTCGGAGCCCGACCTGTCTTGAAAAAGGTCGGGCTCCGACCGAAACGTTGACTTAATAAACCGTCGTTCTCTAAGAGGCGCATCGTCAATTCTGTTATAAACTAGCGGCAACCCAAGCTATTTTTGCATATACAGTCCTATATATATATATATATATATATATATATATATATATATATATATATACGTGGGATAACTATGTGTGTCAATTGTACATGCATTTCTCCTTAAAAACAACCTATTTAATTTTACCTGAAGTGCTTTCTTCTGAGCTACATGATTCTCAGCTTGTACATGGCAACCTCTGGTCATTGAATCTACGAATTGCGCGAAAGCCCTCGCAACAAGACAGCTACGGGCTTCTTTGCGTCTCACTCCTCCTGAACACTCATGTTCCCTTTCACAGATGGCTTATATGAGTGGTTCAGCTAGTGATGATTGCGGCTCAGACGGCGAACGCCATGCCGAGGCCTCAACAGCGACTTGGTACCACGATGGCCCTACTGAGGTCTGTGGCCTCAGAAATATTTTTGTGTATAGCAGGAACCGGCGAAGCAAATGTGCGCCCCTACGCGCGGCGAGGATACTTTCCCTTTTATCCGGGGTGCTCGAGACGTCTTTCGGAGAAGCCAGTAGTACCCGTACAGAGTTGCGGTTGAAAGCTCGTTAGCGCAAAATGGGTTGATGTTTAGCGGCACGCATACTTAGATCCTTGTAGGAAACTGCACTCAACCAATCCCGGCCGCGGGGGCTTCATTTCGATGGAGGCGAAATGTTGAGGCCCGTGTGCTGTGCGATGTCCGTCCCCATTAAAGTACTCCAGGTGGTAGAAATTTCCGGAGACCCCCACTACGGCGTCTCTCATGATCAGAACTGGTTTTGGGACGTTACACCCCACAAATCAATCAACTGCACTCAGCAAAAAGCGCTGATATGGATCAGCTGATGATTAGAAGGAATGGAGCTTCTAGCGCGAAGCCCATGTACAAAATAACCAATGCCTTTGTAGGGTCGCTATCAAGGAATGATAATATGCTTATCTGGATACATAAGAATCAAGCTCGGCGTGCGTCAAGAATTTGAGCGAAGTTTAAGTGTGGCCTGTGCTACAAATACCACTGCTGGGCGCTTCGTAATATTGTGTTGTAGTAGTATAAATAGATTAAGGTTCAGTTTATTTCTTTTTCAGTAGCCCTACATTGTATATTGTGGGTCGCTGATGTTAGTAACGTCGGTTCGTCCTGTCAAAACACAATGAGGAACCTCTGCAAGCGAGACACGGAAGGCTTATGGGAGCAGGATGGATCATGTCCCAAATCTTCCACAGGGGAAAACAAGAGTCGCCATAGAAGACATGAGGCAGCAGAACAAAAGGAATTACTGCAACCGACCAGATAAACGAGTTAATGTTTACAGCATAGGTGCTTGTATTGTGTGGCACCAGCACAGAAGAATAAAGTCGAACCCAACGATTACTGAATAAATATGTAGCCTTATTAACTACGGAGTGATGAAAAATTGCGATATATTTCATTGACCATGACATTTGATATCATCGAAAGCCTCTTTACAGTGCGTTGAGTAGCTTTCATTTACGCATTACGAGTCGTAGCCACGTCGCTGCATAAGTTGCGTAGTTATTATTGGAAGTCCCCATTCCGATCAAAGCGTGAAATTTTGAAGCTTGGTTGTGAAAAAGCATAACCTCGGAACAATCTTCAGAACACAAAGGAAAACATGTATTCATGGGCATATGAGCCTTTAACAAGCAGCATTCGCTAGCCTATCACCGCGTCGTCGACAAAGATAAAAACTAAAGCGTGCTGAGTCATATTTTCAAGCAATGCACAACCTAGGGTGCATGTCGTTTTGATGGCACCTGTGAGAAGTCTATACATGACCCAGTGTTAGCAACAGTCAAGGACTATCGGCTGAGTGTGGCAGAATGGGGCCGGCCAATGCGCATATTAGTAAATGCGGTGTTCGCAATGAAAATAGTGTGTCATTTCTGGAGCTATTTAGCCGATATGGGCTGCCCATTCGCGGTAATTGGCAACGTCATCTTAGTGCCCAGTTTGGATCTGCCGATGGCTGTGGCCAAAACAAATAGCGCCGATTTTGTCATTCTTCTGATAACGTTGCGTAGCCGTCGAATTACACTCGAAATATTCCGCCAGTCGTGTCGTCCTGCTGGAAATACCAGCGTGTTTTTATTTAGCCATTACGATGAACACAAGGTAAGGACAACTGAAACGTTATATATCATAAAATGACCACGGTGACTACTGAATCTTTATTTAGACGTTTCGGCCGTGAGACGGGGTTTGTTCAAGCCTTGCGTGCATTGAAAGCTTGAAAAAGCCCACCTCCCGGCCGAAATGTCAAAATAAATGTTTCGCTTTTCAACGTGATCTCTTGAAGATATAATGCACCTGCTGCTGAAGATTCATCCTTGGTGTGTGGGCGCATATATATATATATATATATATATATATATATATATATATATATATATATCAAAAAAAGAGATTCACACGATTAACAAAAACAATATAAGTTTACTGACGTTGCGGCCGGTGGACCGGCCTTCATCAGAGTGAAAAGGTGTTGCAAAGCACCTTGCTTTTAAGGGTACAGGAAGGGGAGAGAGTGCGGCTACAAAGGCGTACGTCTGTACAGGGAATGGCTACGAAGTCTGCCTGGACACAACACGTGATCGGCTGCGGCGAGTCTCGAAGCGACACCGTAGCCTGTCACTTAACAGCAAGGCGGCACACTTACAACCCCGAGGGATTCTACTACCTGTAACGCAACTATAAAGTCACTCCACATTGTAAAAATGGTGATCACAGCAGGAAGGATTAATAAAAAATAAAAAAAACAAAAGAAACAAAGAACACGCACAAAGGAACGCTGATTTATTGAGAAATAGCTGGCTAGAATCGACTAGAATGTCTTGTAATGGAAAAATATAAGCCATGAAGAAAGGAAAATGGAAATAAATTAACAGATATAAAAAGTTCAGCAAAAAAGTAAAGTGTGAAAGAACGCATTCTAGTTGTTTGAAATGGCTTCCTCATAATAGCAATGCCCTAGTCACTCGGGAAACATGTGAGTTTACCCATGTTTTCATTAATGCCCGAGGTAGCGGCTTTGAACTTATAAATGAGGTAGGACTCACGAACCTCGCGGTCGTGGTGCGTCCGAAAGCCCGATTCCAGTATAATTGCCTTCAGGTCGCTAAATGAATGGCCGGGAAGGTGCACATGCTTAGACAGGGGCAGGTTCAAGGAAGTTTTTGCGTGTGACTTGTGATTATTAAACCGTATTCGGAAAGGTGTTTCTGTCTGACCAATATATTGTTGATTACATTTAGTGCACTCAAGCAGGTAAACGACATTAGCCGTGTCACAATTGAAGTTTCCTTTAATTTGTACAAAAAAGTTGGACGCGGTGCTAGTTGCTTTTTCTGTAGTTCTAATATAAGGGCAGACCTGGCAACGTGGCTTATTACACGGCCTGCAGCCGGTGCCCAGACGTGGATTTAAAGTTGAATTAGTTAAGATGTCGCGTAAATTTGTGTTTCGTCTGTACACGACACGAGGCGGTTCCACGAATATGCGTTTGAGGCGATCACTTTGAGTAAGAATGTTATGATGTTTTTTTTTAAGAATAGCTGGTACCTTTGGCAGTGATGCGGAGTGAGTAAGTATTAAGTTAGTCTTGTGTTCCCTGTTGGATGACTGATTTTTTAGAATTTCAGCGCGGACAAGCATGTCGGCGCGAGTTACAGCATCGTCAATGATTTTTTCCGGGTATTTTTGTTCGAGGAGGACCTTTTTCATTTGCGCGCAGTTATGATCGAAATCTTCTTTTTTGAACATATGCGTTTAAAGCGATGTGCTTGACTGTATGGGATGCCCGTCTTACAGTGCCGCACATGACTACTGTGCAAATGTACGTATTGATTAGTGTCCGTTGGTTTCCTATAAAGGTTGGAAACCAACTTGTTATTCGAAAGCGACACAGTCACATCTAAGAAGTTTATGCTCCGCCTAGAGTATTGGTGAGAAAAAGAAATAGTCGGATGAGCAGAATTGAAGTCGGTGATGAATTGTAATAGATAGGTTTCTCCGTGATGCCAAATTAAAAAGATATCATCTATGTAGCGCTTTTAGTACAGTGGCTTTAAGTTGCGAGAACTCAGAAATTCTTCTTCAAGTACTGCCATAAAGATATTGGCATAATTAGGGCCACTTCTCGTTCCCATTGACGTTCCGCTCACTTGCACGTAGTGAGCGCCATCGAACTCAAAGTTGTTGAATTGGAGAATCAACTTCAGAAGTGTTCGGAAGGTATAACAGTCAACAGATTTATCAACCTGCGACTGTTCATAAGCTTTTAAGACCGCTCTGATTCCATCATCATGGGGAATATTAGTGTATAAAGAGGAGACGTCAAGTGTAACCAGTAGACAATTGGCAGGTACTGTAAGGTCGATAATGTCAGAAAGAAAATTGTTGGTGTCCTTTATGTAAGATGGATATGTAGGTGGGATGTGCCGAATTAGGTTATCAACGTATAGCGAAATGGCTTCAGTGACGGTGCCCACCCCAGAGACAATAGGCCGGCCTGGGTTGTTGATTTTATGAATTTTGGGTAGAAGATAGAATTTACCAGCTACTGGGCTGAGAGGAATGAGGGAGTTTCCAATTTTGCCTTCTATTTTCTTATCCTTCACAAGAGATGCTACTGTGTTTTTGACTTCTTTCTTAAAATTTTTCAGTAGGGTCACCAGTTAGTTGTTGATAAAATGAAGAGTCAGACAATTGGCGGGTCGCTTCTTTCACGTAGTACTGTTTGTTCATTATGACTATTGCACCCCCTTTGTCAGCTGGTTTTATTACTATATCCTGTTTGCTACTCAGATCATCCAGTGCCCTCTTTTCCTCAGGAGAAATATTATCACGATAGGGCCTTTGTTGCTTATAGGTATCAAGAATATCATGTGTTACGGCCTTTATATACAAGTCCAGACATTTGTCTCGCTGGGGTGGTGGGGTCCAATGCCTATTGCTCGGTAGTGTCGAATTTGTTATGTCTCTGCTTGTGCTATCATGGTAGTATTCGCGGAGTCTCAAATTTCTCGCTAAGTTGTCCAGGTCTTTAAGTAATTGGAATTCATTAAAATCACAAGTGGCGGGGCAAAAATTTAATCCTTTCGACAGAGCACGAAGGTGGGCTGCCGAAAGGTACATACTGGACAAATTAACAACATTAAATGCCGCTGCGTCATCATTTTTGGGTTGCGTTTCGACAAGGGAGACAGTTTGCTGTGAACCTAATTGGATATCGGAAGGCATGCTGTCTCGCACGAATTTCTTAATTTTTTTCTCCGATAGCGCTGACGTCTTATTGTTTTCGAATTGAACTATTAGTTGAGACTCTTCGGAAGTGAGGGACTGGCTGAGTAATTTCTCCTGTTTTCGTAGCGAATCGGCATTTGCTTTATGGTGATCAATTATAACTGATAACAGTTCTAGGGATGCTTTTTTGAGCACAGTCTCCCACTTGGCCTTAGTAGCAACGGACATTTCTGAAGTTGCTGGTTTAAGGTTAATTTTTAACCCTTTCGGTACCACCGAGGCGCTCAAATAGCGTGCAAGGGCGGAAGCGTGCATGTCAGAACGTATACGTTTTTCCGTAATTTTCCTAAGTTTTTGAAAATCCCTCGAGACCGGAAAGCGAGCCACCTTACCAATGTTTACTGGACTCAGTCATTCCTCGCTGTTGCACGAGGAGCTTGCAATGCTGCGAAGGCTGTAATTGTGCTGGCTTGGGGCCTTTCTCGACTGGCTTGGGGCTGCCTAATTCCTGCTGACATTCGTCGCGGCGAATTCATTTGTTCTGGACGTGGAGCCAGAAGTCACCGGACCGTGAGGAAGCGATGGTGCTGGATGTGGTGGTGGAGGCGGGAGCCGTGGAAATTCTTCCTGGCTGGTCAGGGGAATCTCCGTGGTCTCCGTCGCGGCTGCCTCCGGAACGGTCGGGTCGTTCCACTCGGATCGCGTGTAGCGTTTTTTGCCAAACGAAATGTCCTTTATGTGACTGGCTAGAAGGGCTGTGCCTTCAAAGCTGGTGTGCAGTCCGTCAGCTGCAAGCACACGACGGGCAGGCAGGAATTCGAGGCCATGGTCAACGTAGAAAACGCGCATTGACCGCCTGCAGAACTGGCGAAGCCGTTCGTTGAAGAAAGAGGTCTCCGTGTTGACCTTGCGGACGAACGCTCTATTGTTGTTGCCCCGTCGGCGATTAGTCGTGCGGGGTAGGATCAGCGTAGTGAAGATTCGTCGCACACTTGGGCATTCCTTGAAGACAGCCTGCAGCAGAGAGCGGTATCTTGCGAAAGCCACACTGCCCTTAGCTGAAGCCAGGTCGTTGGTGCCCACGTGCAAGATTACTGTCGTAGCCGTGGCCGGTACAAACTGGAGCAGGTTGTGCAGGTCTTCAATGCGAGCTCCAGGCTGGCAGATGAACGCTGGTGTGCCTGCACAGTTTGGGTTAAATTCCATGGGCAAGTACTTGATCTGTGAGTCCCCGATGAGGACTGTCTGAGTGATGGTCTTCGGAAACTTTCGTTGCAGGTTAATCGGTGATCTTGCCGGGTTCATGGCGAGTGATATAGTTCGGAAAGAAAATTTCCCTGAGCCCGAATAAATATTTTCAAAAAAAGAGATTCACACGATTAACAAAAACAATATAAGTTTACTGACGTTGCGGCCGGTGGACCGGCCTTCATCAGAGTGAAAAGGTGTTGCAAAGCACCTTGCTTTTAAAGGCCAACTCCGGCGATTTTCTGACCATGTCAAACTAGTGGCATTTTTAGCTTCTAGAGACCCCCCTGTCGCCCGTATGACAGCATAATTGCCCCTAGAATTAGAAAATAATTTTAAATAAGCGAGAAAACGTGAAAACGAAACCGAAAACTCCTCCGAGCAGCCAAGCCGTGCCCCTACGAGTGACGTCACAAGTGTCTAGTGGGAGGGTGCGCAAGGCATGCCGGTCGCGACAGCGCGAAGCTCGAAAGCGCTGGAGAGCAGACGCTCAGCGCGTCCGCCGGATAGCACTGATCCACCGCTCGCGAAGTGCATCGTCGCGAGGAAAGTTGTGATAACTAACTTTCCTTAGTTGCTGCGCGTTGCGAGTTGTTTCTGCAGCCAACAACGCAACACCACTTGCCACCCGACATCACTATACGATCCACACGGCAGCAACTTGTAAAGGCCGGTCCCCACTAGCGGAAAAAACGCGCGCGGCGAGATTCGTGAAAACCGGCAGCAACGCGCGGCAGATGCTCGGATGGGTCGAGACCCATTCTTTCGCGGCCGCCGCGAAACAAGCACCAATCAGAAGCGAGCCGCGGAGGCGTGCCGACGGTTGGATGGATGGATATTAGGGTTCTATTTGCTCCATACTTTTGCGCCACCAATGCTCTAAGCGCCTTTTACTTATATCTATCGCCGGCATGTTCAGCTTTCCCCTGTTACTCCTGAAACCCATGGCCTCCTGTAGGGTAGTGTCCACAGCTACACCTGCGTGGACATCTGTACATTCAATCAAAATATGGTCTGTCGTTTCCCTAGCTCTTCCACAGCACGTATACATGTATCCCCTTCTTTATTGAATTTCGCTCTGTAACTTCGGGTTCTCAGGCAACCGGACCTTGCCTCAAACAGTAAAGCGCTTCCCTTTGAATTATCGTAAAATTTTTCTCTCTTGATTTCGTCTTTCCCTTTTCGGTAGTTGTTCAATGCCGGTTTCTTCTCCATTCTTGCTATCCAATCCGAGTTCTCCGCCGCTCCTTTTTTTTTTTTACACGGTGGTGCGGACGCGTGGCGCCATCTATCCGTCAAGCGTCGAACCATAGCACACAGCCTCTGAGATTTGAAAGTTACATGGCCGTCGTAAAATCTTAGAGGCCATGCCCAGACCTATATACAGTTTTCTTTAAGCCTACCCGTACCGAGACGCCGAGCAAGAAGTATCCTCGCAGTAGCAGTTTTTTGATAGCGTGACCAGCAGTAACGCTAGAAAGACATGCATGGTCGACGAAAGACGAAATTGTCTGATTAGAGCTCACGTTTTCGCGAGACCTTTCGAATGGAACAACACAAGGTCGTTCTTGGCTGCCTCGTCGCCGCTTGCCGCAAAACGCGAGTGGGGACTTGTTGACGCCTGCGTGCCGCGGAAGCGTTCGCCGCGCGCGTTTTTGCCGCTAGTGGGAACCGGCCATAACGCCTGGCTCTAGCGCACAATCGTGCACTTGTCCGCGTTCTCGTCGCTGCCGGGCTGGCGTCGTCTGCACAATCCCGGCATTCTCCGCGTTGGACACTTGTAGCGTCATACCCAATGTGGCCTGTAACTGAAGGGGTGGTAAGATAAGGCGTTCGAGTCAATTAATTAAATTCATTTGTAAGGAATATGTGCAACTCTCGAGCCTCATTTTCTCAGGGCATGATGTAAGTACGCAGAGTAACGTACCCAGTGAATTTCATCAGCACCCGTTGACATGAAAAAATCGCCGGAGTTGGCCTTTAAGGGTACAGGAAAGGGAGAGAGTGCGGCCACAAAGGCGTACGTCTGTACAGGGAATGGCTACGAAGTCTGCCTGGACAGAACACGTGATCGGCTGCGGCGAGTCGCGAAGCGACACCGTAGCCTGTCACTATATATATATATATATATATATATATATATATATATATATATATATATATATATATATATATATATATTGTACGGTAGGCAAAGCAGCGCTCGTGCTAAGGCGCTCACGGAGCGTTTGTGGAGACGAAGAAGACGAGGCGGGATAGTACCGGCCCCCTATCGAGGAAGGAGCTCCGGAGCAGACAACCTCGAGGCTCCATGCTGCAGGTTGCCCTGCAGCTCATCGACAGAGATCATCGTACGATGTTCTGCAAATTCTGTTTTTGTCCAGATGTGGCTTACCGTTCGCATGCCAGCATGCTGATTTGCCCACGGATCTTATGAAGGAAACGCTTCTTAACTCGCCGGGGCAACGTCCACCGTGGTTGCCAGCACATTCATTTGCCAGGCAGCGAGGCGTTTTTATCTACCGAGCCGCTGCCGTTTGAGCTTACCGACGACAAAAGATGCCGTATTTGTCGAAGACCTTCTTCCCGTACATCCTGTGCGTTGTATAAACGACATGGTTTCGAACTTCACATAGGCACACATAAAATTCAGGAAATCCGAGGTAAATAGCACGGCCCTTGGAATGCACCGCCCGCCAGTAGAACCCGCGTCTGCCGATCGCTTGATTGCAGATATCAGCTTCCCAGACATGACAAACACGCAGCACGTGATGACTCCGCGGTTCCAGCAACGTGCACTCGATCGCAGTGCATTTCATGAACCCTATTCAACCTGTAGGAAGGCGTCTTCATCGTCATCGCAGCGAGGCGGAACAGCTCTATAAGTTAGCTTGCATTTCTCCTGCCACAGCACACCAATACGGACAGCCTCTGTTCCCTGTGAGAAATATGCTGAAGCTCGTTCAGAACTGCAACGGGCCAACCATCAGGAGCAGCTGCGACGCTACTGCAACAGCCATTGTCGCCCGCCGGAGCCTTCTTCGCAAACATATAAATGCAGGACCACATCCTGTGCAAGATCGGCTATCGCATAGACAAAGCCAATATCGGCCACGGGAGCTACCATTCGCAGACTTCAATGCCAGTTCACAACGTGCAGAAACCCGACGCCTGTGACACAGCCAACGTCGTCCACCGGAGGCAATTTTGGAATCTGCAGGCACTCGGAAGCGCGGCCGAGTGTAAAAAGACAAAATAGCGCTCAGGCTAATGCAATCACGGAGGAAGTGCGGAGAGGAAGACGAGACAAAATAGAACAGCCTGCCCAGGAACATGTGCTGCCTCTCTCTCTCTCTCTCTCTCTCTCTCTCTCTCTATATATATATATATATATATATATATATATATATATATATATATATATATATATATATACCATCGTGGAAGAGCGCGCACAAACAAGAACCGAAGAGAAGGAAGACGGCACGAGCGCTGTGTCGTCTTTCCTTCTCTTGGGTCCTTGTTTCTGCGCGCTGTTCCGCCATGACAGTATACCAACTCACCCAACTTGCTACATTGCTCCAATATATATGTATAACTGAATTGGCGATGCGCCTCTTAGAGAACAACGGTTTATGGCATCAACGTTTCGGTAGGAGCCCGACCTTTCTCAAGTAATGTTAACAATATCCACAGGCCAATATGAACTTTCATACCATACATTGCCTGATCAAATTCGAAGAAAAGCCAGCAATACAGGACACGGACAAGAAAAGAACACACGCAGAGACACCTTCGCCGGACTAACAACCAAATATATTGAGGCAACCACGAGCTTTTATGCACACATGCTGCGCAAGCGCCCAAGCTATAACTTGAGGACTGGACTACCTCATAGTCAGGTACCGATAAAAAACTGCCACTCTTTTTCAGTGATAGCCACCGAAGGTTCAGTGATACAGGTCTGGCCATTCCGTTTGATAAAATACGCCTCGAGCAGTTCGCGCGTAATTCTCTGCCTAAAATGCTGGTTTGGCGGAACAAAGGAATGCAACCATCACAATCTTTAACATGAAGAGCTAGATTACTCCCTGTGCCCGATTTTACATCGCACGCACGCTCTTTCAAACGTTCGTTTAAACACTGGCCCGTCTGGCCGATATAGACCTTACCGCACGAGGTGGGGATGGAATAAACCACCCCTTCGGTGCACTCGCTACGTACAGTGCGGTGATCAGTTTTGCAGGCAGAATTGCACCTCCCGCCTGAGATGCGGGCGCAAAGGCCAGAAAGCTTACAGGGGACTGAACACGCCAGATCCACACCGAACTTCTAGGACACCCTTTTCAACCTGTGGGACGTCTTAAGGAAATACGGCATCACCTCAATTTTCCTTGTCTCGCCTGGTGTCCGAACACGTGGTTTTCTCATTTTTCTGGCCAGCGTCTCGGCTACCGACAGCAGAACTGACGACGGGAATCCTGATGCTCTCAACCGATCTACCTGCTCCGCCAGACTTCCCTGCATGACATGCGGACAGCTCTTGTTCAGCGCATTCCTGCAACACAGACTCGCAATGCTCCGTTTTACCAACTTCAAGTGGGCAGAACTGAAAGGCAGAAGCGCCTTTTTAGACCTTGGGGTGTACTTCCAACACACGTGTCTGTCATGTAAAAATGAAATTTCTAAATCTAGAAACAATGGTCTTGTCCGCTGGGACTTCTTTGGTGAACACTAGGTTCTTAGAGCAGGTGCTAAAAACATTTAAATCTCATCTGCCACTTGTGATAGCTGGTCAATACGTGAAAGATTCAAAACGATTAAAAAGTCATCAATATATCTATAAACGTTAACGACACGTGTATCACGAAGCTCTTGACTTAAGACAGAGTCGAACTTGGCCAAAAACACAGAACAATGGTGGACCTTAGGTACAAGCACAATGGTGGACCTTAGGTACATGCCCAGAAGCTCCAAGAACGACCCTAAAGGAATCCCGCACTTATTCTGAAACGGGACAGTCCCGCTGCTTTAAATTAGTTCGCGTACAGCTTCCAACATGAAGGGTGAAGGGTGCAGCAGACGTGCATGAAGGGTGCAGCAGACGTGTTCGGGATTTCAGCCACAATTTGCAACGGGCATTCGGCGCAGAGCGCAGAGTAGTGGGGTAGGCGGCAGGGAAGAAAGGGAGAGATGAAGAAGGAAAAGCGCCGCACAGAAAGACGAGGTTCTGAAGTAGTCAAGTTCTAAGTACACCACAATGACGTCTTGTCACTTCCTGTCATACGACCTCTGGAGCTACTTTGCGTGTGCCGGCTTGCACTACACGGGAATCGCTAACACGGCCAGGCAGACAGAATAGGCCGCATATTGCCACAAAGATTTTAAAGAGTGTTTGTTGTTGTTATGTGGGGTTTAACGTCCCAAACCAGCTCTGATTATGAGAGACGCCGTAGTGGAGGGCTCCGGAAATTTCGACCACATGGAGTTCTTTAACGTGCACTGACATCGCAGCACAGCACACGGGCCTCAGCATTTCGCCTCCAT
>JABSTT010000004.1:0-40001 GCA_013339685.2 Hyalomma asiaticum
CTTCTTCAGGGTTGACTGGAGGGCACCAGACAGCAGCAGTGCTTATAAGGCCTTCTTTTTCTTGTTTCTTTTTCCTTTTTCTTCTTATTTCTTACTTTCTCTTTTTCCGGTTCTTCAAACCGAGGGGGGTCATGCTAGTGTTGAACCAGGTGCCAGAGTCAGCTAAAATACGCTTGGCATTGCACCTGCAGACCGGTTCACGTCACCAGGTGTCGCCTCAATGTGCCACGATTCCACAAAAAGCCGCTTGTGAAAACTGGTTTCCAAGTCGAGGACACGGGAGTTGTCGTGCACCTCGCTATGTTCAGCTAATGCACTCCCTTTTTTCACCTTTAATTTCGTCCCAACCAGAGAGATCTCTGTCAAATGTTCACCTTTAATTTGCCTTTTATATTCGAGAGCACATTTCTGTGAAAGTTGCTGTCATTTCGTATGTTGTTAAATAAACAAAAAAGTTCAGATAAATGTAAGCACAACAGGAGTGAGTGTGTGTAACTAAGGCAGAAAATTTTCACTATTCTGAAATATACAAATCATTCCTAGTTTCCTTATCGGTGCAGTGCATACACCAGTGTGGTACGCTGTTTTGCATTTTGTCCTGTAATTCCAGTGGCCTTATGGCTGTGCCACTCGGCATAGCATTCACGCGAAGCCATGAAGCCATGACAAACTTTGCAGGCAGAGCAGATGTTTTATAAAACATCATGCCATGCATTTTCATGGCAGCTCTTTCAGTTTACTGTTTTGCTTCTTATTTCTTGGTTGGTGCCGAAAAAGTTGAAGGAATAAGGGGGAGACGGGGGTGGGGGGGGGGGTGCCTTATGCAGCTTCACCTTATTCAAATATTTACTGAATTTATTCGTCTGAAAATGCCATTTGCTTGAAACAGGAGCTTCTAGAAATCTCTGGGACTGTTGAGTTGTCTTTTCGATGCTCTTCGAAGTGAATGCAGCTTCTTACACATGCCATGTCAACAGCGAAAAATTTGGTGTTCATCAATGCACATATTTTCTGAAGATCTTGTATGTGCCAATTACATTATTTGATATTTGAATTAGTCCAGGTTCATAGAGCTTTATGACTCAGAGCCCGTGAAGGTCAAGATCAAGAAATTTGTTTTTCTGTTCAGGCAACTTTCTCTCTGGAGGCATCGTGCTGCTAAAACTGTCTATGGTCCAAAATACGCATTCTGGCGTATTTTTTCCGCATTCTTGCACAGTCTTGATCATCTCTGTAATGGCCAGCAAAAGAAAAAGATAAAATGTTTATGAAAACCAATGCGCTTCCTACCACACAGCGCTCCAACTGAACGTGGGCGCCTGCTGTCTTGTGGCCGAAAACTTGATGCAGCACTGTGTATTTGCCAAAATATCCTGGGCTTATGTTGTACAGACCCTAAACGCTGTGGAAGAGCCCCGCCACGGTGGTCTAGTGGCTATGGTACTCGGCTGCTGATCCGAGGGTCGCGGGATCGAATCCCGGCTGCGGCGGCTGCATTTCGATGGAGGTGAAATGTTGAGGCCCGTGTGCTGTGCGATGTCAGTGCACGTTAAAGAACCCCAGGTGGTCAAAATTTCCGGAGCCCTCCACTACGGCGTCTCTCATAATCAGAGCTGGTTTTGGGACGTTAAACCCCACATAACAACAACAAACACTGTGGGAGACGGCCATGCCTTGGCTCACAGTTGCTCTGTCCAAGACCACTACACCCAGCATGTCCAGCCAGGTCCAAGCCTGTGCTGGCACACGCCACACACACCATCACGTCGTCATCTCCTCTACCATGGGTAGCAGCCATGCCTCTTCTCAGCGTTCCCATAACACAACAAAAAGTAGCAGTCAACTATGAAACATTCTCTTTATATATGCTGTGCAAAGTCAAAACGACTCTCATTGGGGCACTTATTGCAGTCCGAGGCACCTGAGCTTCCAAGTCTTCCTGTAAACTATAATCTGACCGTTGCATACCATCACTGCAGCCACTACTGCAGGGGTTGCAAAAATGGCCAAAGCACATGCTACAGGAGTTAGCTCTCATGGCACGCTGTTTCGTCAGTGGCACCATTCATTGGAACTAGACACTGCTGTCGGCTCAGTATCGCTTGCCATGAAACTGAAAGAGGAGTGTTCTGAGAGTATGCCAGATTTCTATAGTTGCCTGTGAGGCAACTGGCTTAATTTTTTTGACTCGTGAAATCGTTCGTACTCAGTGTCCGATGGCCTATGGCTCCATAGCGAAGGAGTTAACGAAAGAGTTTAACGTCTATCATAAGATCAAGGTGAAAATGGGAGAGGCCTTTGTATTGTACATTGTCAGTGCCCCAGGTGGTCAATTCCGGAGCCTTGCTCTACCTCCTCAAAATGGTATAAGGGTTTCGGAACTTAAAACACGAGCAATTATAAGAGGCTGGTGAGGTAGTCTCGGATGTTTGTACCATTGAGCCAGCAATGCGCGCTTTAACCCTCGAGCTCATGCACTATAATAATCCCTGCCATGCAGTAAATATGTGAACGTGC
This sequence comes from Hyalomma asiaticum, assembly GCA_013339685.2. NCBI lineage: Eukaryota > Metazoa > Arthropoda > Arachnida > Ixodida > Ixodidae > Hyalomma > Hyalomma asiaticum. Next base: position 2,518 of record JABSTT010000004.1, read on the forward strand.
AGAAACAGCAGCTACAGTCCCAGGAGCACTGTGGATTTTCCGATATACACATTAAGATGTCTGTCATTGATGATCAATGCAGTCTTCATAAGGAAATGGCTAAGGGGCTCCCGTAATACATTGAACATAGTGTGAAAACAATGCCATTCAGTAGTCAAGCCCTGTGTAAACACACAAGCCAATTATTGTACTGCACCCAGCAGGGAATTTGCAATTTTGTTACAGTTCAAATACAGCTGGAAACCACGTGCTCTCCTTTTGGCAATCTGGACCATCAGGAGAACCTGCTACATATTTTGAAGCTGAGCTATTTTTGGATGATGTCGTGAATGCCTAGACATCCTCAGAAATGCTTCAGTTCATTTTGAGTTCAGTAAACAAAAACTGTTTCCTTGAAGAACACTGAAACATGGATTAGTCCTTGCGCTTCTGTGGTCTGTCAATGGTTGCCTGCTTATTCTGTCATGTACATGTGAGGGGGCACCTATTGTTATTTCAAATGCGCATGCCTGGTTCGGTCACTTCTCTAGTAGGGAGCCCGCTCCAACTGTTACCGATCTGCAGTTTCCAAAACCACTATTGTGCTACCTTCTGCACACTTCTAGACCAGACATTTATCCCAATGACTGTGTTTGTGTGCCTTGCATTTACCACTGCTGTCACAGGGTGCCACTGTCCTATTGGCACTAAATATTTTCCATTGACAGGCAGCCTGCTCATGATCATAACGAAAGTGTGCAAACAAGTTCAAAGAAGAGACAGAATGCTCGGTGCCATGACCAATGATGGCTTTTCTTACCCTTTATCATTTCCCTTCTGTGCAGAAAGTGCTTGGTGGATATGACAACTCTCGTACTTGATGGATTTAAAATATTATTGTGGTATGCAATTCAATCTATAAGCTCCAATGGAGTGGTCATTCGAGGATTACGGGGAAAAGTGTTGCATGTCTCCTTGATGTTGCACATAGTGGAACATCATTGTGGACAATCAGTTCTCTTGCAGACTGTCAGTGAAGGCTCTGCTTTTAGACTAAATGAGTAATTGGGGAAGTTGTGCACTTCAATTACCTGAATGCTGTTTCCATTGAGTGTAAAGCCATAAACAAGCATTTGTGTTATGTAGCTCGGGCTCAAAATTCAGAATTGCTTTGATGTGTTGTATGACAAGCCAAATGCACCTGCAGTGATTTTTGATAAAGCAGTTACACTTTTCGCTGGTTGTGAAAGCTACTGTTCTGCTGTGCATTTATATAGAACTCAAAGTATGTGAACTTCAGCTAGAAACACTGCTCAGCGAGTTAGATTTTCATTCAAAGTCATGGTGTTTGTTCGTTCGGTTTGACTATTGTTATACTTGTATTTTGATTACATTTTAACATGTTAGATATGTTCCTCTGGCACATCTATGAACCTGTTTGTTTTGGAAAAATGAATTCTCACTGTTGCTATTTTGTTCAGCAATGGCAGCATTCTCACAAAGGGCTTTCTTCACATTGTTAGCTAAAGCCTCAGTGGACAAACCTCTCTATAAAAATCCTTCTATTTCTGGTTCTGCATGAGCGAATGTGTGTTGTTCCGTTCTTCAGACCGCTAACATCCCGCTTACTCTTGCTGCAGTGCGTTCCTGCATCTGGGAGCTGGACTGAGCGTAGGGTTGAGCGGATTGGCAGCTGGCTTTGCCATTGGCATCGTGGGTGATGCCGGTGTACGTGGTACGGCGCAACAGCCCCGGCTGTTTGTGGGCATGATTCTGATCCTCATTTTCGCTGAAGTGCTTGGGTTGTATGGTCTTATCGTGGCTCTGATCATGTACTCCCGCGGTTGAACGCTTCGTGCGATCCAGCCCCCTGCCCTTCCTCCACAGGCCACCGCCATCACTGCTCCCATCCCTGCCCACCACCAAGCCCAGCTTCCCTTCCAGTACCAGCGTCATTCTACCTTTCCCCTCGTCTTAAATGGTCCCCCACCCTGCCCTCAGAGCTTCTTGGCTAAGCAAGAAGAGGCGTAGACGGGTTTTCCTTTTTTTTTTCCGGTGTGGCAATTGTAGCAACCCTTACGCCCACTGTCCCAAGCGTGTATGGCAGGGCCCTGTCTGCCATCATTTGTTTTTCACACCTTGCACTGTAAAATTGCACTGCAGGTGATGTGCATGCGCGTGCGTCGGTGTATTTATTGATGTTTACGAAACTTTTGTTTCGTTTTAGTCCCTTACAGGCGCTGTTTCTTATACAATTGTTTCCTGCATGCACACAATGGTTTTCTCGTCTCACTTCCTGCGCTTACTAGGTGTCATACCTGCAGCCTAAGAATACTGGTGTTCTTTCTCTTAACACCTGCGCTTGCACCTTCTGGACGTTGAGCAAATGGATGTGCAGAGCTTGCTTGTGGTTTGCTGGCCAGTCATTGTCTGCTGCTCCGTTGTGTCGAACTCTGTGCTGCCAGTTTTCATTGGCAACCATCTGCTACGTCTGGCTGTCAGGTTGCAGACATTCCAAAGAGAGCTAGCCCAACTTTTCTGCCCTGTGGATCCATTTGTTGCTCCTAACCCTTTTGCTTTACTTGTTAATGGTGATACCACATGTAGTTGGCTCAACCTGTTACCCATTCTGCATTTTTAATTGCGCTGCTTTACAGAACAATCTCTTTTAACGCTGGCTGCAACAAACACATTGCCAGCAGTTATGCCTTGAGTCGTCGGGATTCACTGAGTGTAATAGGTGAAGCACGTATCCTGGTCAGTGTAAGTGGGATAAAATGTGGCATGGTTAGGCACCGTAGTGATCATTTTGCAGCCAGCCTGCAACTTCAGACTTCCAGCCGAGAGAACTTGCAGATGTTGCGCTACAGGTGGAACAGGCACAGCTTGCAAATCTAAGATTGGGTGCGTATATGTCTGTGGCAACATGTATTCACTAAAGACTGCAGACCACGGTGCACATATTTAAATGCCCTGTTCAATAATGTGCTTAAGGAAATGTTAGCAAGCCGCTCTGTCATGCTGTGAGCATATGCAGTTGCAGGCTGTCTGCTGAATCGTGGATTTGCAGAGCTGTACTCGGCTGAGAGCAGTGATCAGAAGTTGTTAGGCATGTTTCCCCCTGCAAGCGCTCCCTGAAGAGGCCAATCGGGCTTTCTGCACCCTTGTGGCCGGATGAATTTTCGAGTAAAAGTTGTAAAATGCAGGTTGCACTGTATGTATATGTGGCCACAGAGAGGGCATCCATCCCCGTTCACATGTGTAGGATTCTCTCAACATTGACTGCCACTGGATTGCAAACGTGGGGTTTGAGCAGTTGTGCGCTAGCGTTGTTGGACCGAGCCTCTACTTATGTCCTACTAAACGAGCGTGCGCCCTCCTGTTGTTTTCTCTGCTGCCATGGGTGCTGCTGCTGAGAACGCCAAGTGCCAGCATGTTAGCACTAAGAAAAAAAAAAAAATCGTGGCACCACCCACGCGCACATGCTTAATGAAATATAGATGTCTGCATTACGAAGTGTAATCAATTTTCTGTGTAAATACATCGGTAGTACTGTGATCTGGTGAGCGCATGTATGTTTAACCGAGCTGTAAACGGAAATTTTCATCTAGGTATTGTCCTGCATTAGCGACACATCTGTTGACGTGACTGTTTTGGAAGTTGATTCATTTTGGTCTTTTTTTATTTTGTTTTCGCTCCAAAATGTTCTGTTGGCAGGTGGTATGAAGTGGGTTCAATTCCCTGTAATATAGTAGTGGTGTATGTGTATGTATGTATATATGTGTCATATACATACTTCTTTGTGGTTACTGTTTATTTTTTTTTTCTGAGAAATAAAGATCTTTTTGTTCAGAAACGAAGTGGTCTTTTTTCTTCAGTGTTAATGTTAATAGGCTGCATTTCCACGGTTGCATCTAGAAGTGGTTACTTCATTTGAGATGCGTGAAATGTTGCTTCAATGTGAGAAAAAAGGCCAAGCCTGCACTAGACACAGCAAACGCACAAGCTGCTGGGGTGGCCTCTTCGAAGGCAGTTTACTGTTTCATGCTATTTTAGCATCTTTGTTGGCATTAGCCATGCTGGTCTACTTGGTGCTGAGGATGACTAAAGTCATGTGCACCTCTTTTCAGTGGTCTTTTCAGTGCGTAACGATGCATAAGCGATGTTTTCTTTGTACAGAACAGTGGCAACTGAAAATACCTGCAGACAGTGTGCATATAATTTCCATCGCAATAGCCTCTTCCCCTTGTTGACAAACTTATAATCGTTTATGGTCCAAGCAGCCCCTCCTCCCCCCGTTGAGTAAATCGCCCAGATTCCATTTCTCCAAACTTGGCAGGTATGGGCGTGACATTTGGTGCATGCCATACTATGCAACTGTGGCACCACTGTCCACATGCAACTCGTATGATGGGATGCTTATGTTATGAATGGTTTTCTTACGGTGCACTATGCAAGTAGTTGCGCAGCTAAGCAGTAAAATAATTTACTAAGGTACAGGTCAGGAAAACAGCTGCCTGTCAAAGGATCCCCCTCCAGCCAATGGTGCTGCTCTGTCAACGTGACGCCGCAGCAGACCATGTCCGTGCCGCACTTGGATTTCTCTTAAGCGCGTAGCAGAGAGGGTATACCACAACGTCACTTTGACAGGCAGAAGCCGCTTTTTTCTTGACCTGTGCCCGAGTATAGCATGTGCAGCACTGAGGTTTGACCTTAGCAAGAGGGTTTACCGTGACGTCACATTGACAGAGTAGCACCATTGGCTGGAGGGCGTCCTTCGACAGGCAGAAGCCACTTCCTTCTTGACCTGTACCAGAGTGCAGCATGTGCAGCACTGAGGTTTGACCCCAGCAAGAACTTGGGGATTTTTTTGCCCCATCATCAACAGTAGTTGCGAAGGGACATTGGTAACAGCAGGCATTGCCATAGCTTGCACTAAGCCCACAGTAGCTCGTGCTATTGAAAATTTCGCTTCTGATTAAATTGCAAAGGAGCAAGTTGTAGCAAAGGCAGCAGCAGAAGTATGGTACGTGTGGTGCCCAAGATATTTTACTTTGCGTACTCTGGGCTCATGTGCCTGTAAAACACAAGATTGGTCTGTTTCAACCAGATCTGAGGCAAGCTTGCAGCAAACGTTCTTTAAATGGATGCTTGTTAACAATCCACGATGGTATAAGCATTGCAACATCTGACTTATGCACATATATCCGAGGCCTCCTGCATGCACATTAAGCACTCCTGGGTCAAAGTTTTAACAGAATTGTTCGAGTATATTCAACGGTAATGTCCCGCACAATGAGGTTTTGTGGTGGAATACACGGCGCCCTATGAATACAGCTTTTGACTCTACATTTATGTCTCATAGGGAGACGTCCTGTTGAAGTGCAATTCTTTCCTCCAAACAAATATTGAAATGGGCAATAGAATTAAGTTGATTGCATTGAAGAGAAGTTTATATCATATTGGTTGCACTTAGCACATTTGAGGTGAAGCCTTTTCATACGTTTATGAAGAGTGTTGCTGAAGGGTTTGTGTAAAGTAATAAAAATTAGACTGCCTAGAATGGGCTTGGAAGGTTTACCACACAGACCTCTATGTCACTTCCTTTAGTGTCGAACTTCCTGGTAAGTTTTATAATGGTTTTATAGATCATAACACCTATGCTCGGCCAAAGGTATATTTTGGTTTGAACAAGCTTTTTAAGCTCCAGCTGGAATGCCTGCTTTACGGAAGGGAAGGGCAAATTTACTATAGCTTATTCGTGCTGTTACATAACCGCTAGTTAATTCTCGTAGAAACCATACACCGAAGAAGGCAGGGAGGTTAACCAGTACTGAGCCTAGTTGAATATCCTACACAGGAGGAGGAGGAAAGGGAAGGAAATGCTTGAAAGAAGAAGCTGCCGCTGATTTAGTGGCACCTCATGTGCCCCCTCATACACCATTGAAATACACTCGATTTTTCTAATCTCAATACCGATTTTTAGGGTTAGGGATATCTCATCTGTTCTAAATAAAGTTTCAAATGACGATCAACAAATTGTCATTGCGTTCAGTCCACTGCATGACGAGTGGATTCTTGTGTGCTACTGGTCAAAATGCATACACCAACTGCTCGAAGACTGTTGCGAATGCAGGATGCCATTATCCAGTTTTCGTATCCTCCACAAGTCCAGGAGAACCTGAGCAGCATCACATTAATCAATCAGTCATGGCTTTATTGTAAAATATTCAATAGTACATGCATACAAACCTATTTGGACCAATAGCCTTTTTGGCCTGTCCGTTCCTGTACTGAAAGTGTAGTAGGTCAGTCACAAATATGATTAGAAATATACAACACAATTTAAAATGGCAGGTCTGTTAAAAACTATAAACAAATAGCATGTTTTGTTAGAAACAAGGCATTTACATACTAGATCAAAGTTTCTCGCCACATTTAATTCATTGGACGCATTCTAGGTTAGAGCACGAAAAAACTCTACCACGCGTTTACCATACACATTTATTGCAACAGGGGAGATTTAAATTACCTTAGTTGCTTGCCTAGCGTGCAGACATGGGAATGTAAATATAATATTAGGAAAACGGGTATTGATACCCTGTGTACCAAGCATGCATGCGTGTAGTTACATAGGTTTATAAATGACAACTTCGAACTCATTATCACTTCGCTGTTTTATTCTTGAGATGTCATGACATCTTCAAGAATCGAGGCCATAAAATGCATGCTAGCATGCATGTCTTCTTGTGGTTGGCTGTGGCTTGCCCTCTACATCAATATATTCCAGACCGTGAGGCCATAAGTTGGCCGTACTCCTCCCTACAAGCTTGCACATCTTCCCTTCATCAGAGTTGCAACTGTTCTTTTAGAGATGTTCTTCAGTGTAACCACATTCGATCCAAGTCGGGCCGATTTGCAGTGGCTTGGTAGTGTCAGCTGTATGCGTAGGGAGCCTTCAGAGCCACGAGTGGTGATACGTTTATGACCATAGCAACCATAGCTTCCTCTGAAGTAGCATGATTGATGTCAGCAGCACTACACCATGCTGGTGTGTGGCCCAGTGTTGGCATATTATGATTATTATTTCATGGAGGCAAACATTTTGGCAAGCACAGACTCTTTATCGTGTATGATGACTATTCGGTGATCTTGCAGTGCTGCAACAGTCAGTTTTTTTTTTTTTTTTTTATGTCAATGTCAACGGTAAAGGCTATTCTAGTGTTCCTAAGGCACTCTTGTCTACACTCAATCCTTTCTATGTTTGCCAACCTGTAAAACCTACTCATGTATCCCCACTCTGCTAAAACCCCATTGGGTTGCAGTACTCATAAATAAAGTATAAATGCTTACTAAATGCGGAAGTACGAAATCCAAGCCAGCAGTGACGTCAAATCAGTCAATTTGCCTTTTGTATGGTGCGACAGCGCATGCGCCCATCCCCTGTGATAATGTCGGCGCGCAGATCTCGAAGGCCATGGTATGATATCGGTACTGTAGTACCAGTGCGTTTCCGTCCCTTTGCCGATGATGACGTCAACACAAGGCGTGCCTGGTAGGCGGTTTGAGGTAATCTAAAAAATTTGTAAGAAACCTGCGCATCATCTCATGCCTGTAATCCTGCATATAGGACGGGAGTATGGTGGCTAACGGAAGTGTGCCAAGGAACGTACCGTACTCTACCAGAGTTCTTCAATCATCACCGAGCACCGTGGAACCGTGCGAATTTTATTGAGATCCATTGACCTCGAACAATGGCCGGAGTTGGCATTTAACACGATTTCTTCCGGTCCGGCCGTTTTACTGTGCAGTGACCCACCGCACAGTCCTGCATGTTCATTAAAAAGATGTAGAGCAATTTCCTGCCTTCTTCGCATGTACCTACGTTGAACTACAAAGAAAAGGACTTATTTGAGCCGTGTTTCCACCAGAGAACGATGAACATCGTCGTGTGCTTTCGCGTTATCGCAGTAGAGTGCCTAGAACTCTAATCGCAGCGATTCGCGAAGGCGCCTAAAGGCCATAGAGTTAATATACTGACTCTAGAGGCAAAGCTGGGCCGCGGAGGGGGGGTCCCTCCCGCGCGCCGCCATCTTGCAATTGCGTCAATGTGGCCAGCCTAAGTATTACTGAAAGTGCTAAAAACAAGTGTAGGTCGTCTTATGCTGATTCCTTAAAAAACGAATAATCTTGCGAAGATTAAGTGTGAATATTAAGCATACTGAATACACTTCCTAAAAATGTAATTATTACATTTCACGATGCACGCATTCGCTCAGTAAAGCGTGGTTTCGGATCTCTTTATTTCTATTTTCGGATTCTCCCTCTGCTTGGGTGTCCGATATGACATACATGTGATCGCGCGGTGACATCGGTTGACGCGATAGCGCATTCGTGCGGTTACGTTGTTACTGTTACGACCGGCCCCTCTCTTTGTGACCGTAGCGGAGCAGCGACGGACAGGTTGATGCGGTGTTGTTCGAGGGCACCGGCTTGGCAGCCTGGCTGTTCATGCCTCAGCCCGCCTCAGCTGCAATGTACAGGCAAAGAAACTCAAACTAGTAGGTCGTGCCTCGAAAGAGCTTTCTGCACCAGAGAGAATAAACCATGCTTAACACGTACGTACGGTTATATAGGTGTTCTCTGTACGCACGTTGAACATCGCGCACGGACCGCTCGGACACGGCGATAATCGACAAGCTTGCACTGACACAACGCCGGGTGCACCGCGTCGACTGACAACGACGCGTGTCGTGTCTCGATTTCTTGCTGAGACTGAGCTTCCCAGCTCCACGGACGGCCACCGTTCCACATTCTAAGGTTCCATCGCCGGGGATAACGAAACGTGTTCTCTGAAGGCCTTGATTTACCAGCGCTGATCGTAAACAAGATAGGTGCTGCCATCTATCGACGCTGATTATTTTCCGCATAGCTTTCGAGATTGGCGCGCCTAAGCGCCATTTCGGAGGCTATGTGTTTACATACTCTGTTGCCAGATTAATACCGGCTACTGTCCCTAATGATAGCGTGAGCGTTGCAAGATGGCGTCGACCACGGGGGACCCCCCCTCCCGTACACGGGCCCTATGGGGAGCTTTGCCTCTAGAGTCAGTATATTAACTCTATGCTAAAGGCGCGTGGTAAATCTCAAAGGCCGTGCTTTTGTGTGCCACAAACACCACAGAAACGCCCTTTAGCGACATCAGAGATAGATTAATAGACAGGTCACCGACTTTCACTGGCATGCGAACTCTGGAAGGAGGTTTGCGAGATTAGATAGATAGATAGATAGATAGATAGATAGATAGATAGATAGATAGATAGATAGATAGATAGATAGATAGATAACAGCCAGGCAGGTTCAAATCTTTTGTAACGGGTGACCGCAAAGAAAACAGTATAAAACATGCATTAGATTACGTAAAACCAAAATCTGTCAACAACAGCGCCGTGCACGACTGTTCCGGGGCCATGGTAAGTGTTTGCGCCTGATATCACTGAAATAATTGTATTATAGTCGGATACAGTTGGTATAGGTCTTCTGTGACTCAAGTCTGCAGTGAAGCTCCTCCCACGCCCTAATAACCTTCAGCCACTATACCTCCGCCAAGCTTAAAATAGTTCTTTCTTTGAACTTTGTATGTTTCCAACATAAAGCGAGGGTGGCAACAATAATTCATATGTGCATAAATCTTTATATCTTCATTTGCTTATTAGAGTAGAATGCAAAAAGGATAATTTTTTTTTTTTTTACTGAGCTGAAATCAAGCGCTTGCAACGCAAAAATCCGGCGCGCCACAAGCACCGCACCATAGTGTTTTAATTCAGTTCAGTGAAATTTCACGTGTAAAATGGGCTCGGAAGCGAAATAAACTTTACACGGTCTTTTGCAGATGTAAACGCTGACAATCCATGCATTTTTGTCCATGCTTCTCGAGCGCATCATGGCTTATACTGATGAAAGGACTCAAGAACAGCAGACGCTCTGCAGGTACGGATGGCATAAACATGGCGCCATTTTAAAAAGGTTCCATGACGATGATTTCGTTTGCTTCTGTGATTGGCTGGCGGAGTAACACAGCCGCGCGCGATCCATAGAGTTAATATACTGACTCTAGAGGCAAAGCTCCCCATAGGGCCCGTGTACGGGAGGGGGGGTCCCCCGTGGTCGACGCCATCTTGCAACGCTCACGCTATCATTAGGGACAGTAGCCGGTATTAATCTGGCAACAGAGTATGTAAACACATAGCCTCCGAAATGGCGCTTAGGCGCGCCAATCTCGAAAGCTATGCGGAAAATAATCAGCGTCGATAGATGGCAGCACCTATCTTGTTTACGATCAGCGCTGGTAAATCAAGGCCTTCAGAGAACACGTTTCGTTATCCCCGGCGATGGAACCTTAGAATGTGGAACGGTGGCCGTCCGTGGAGCTGGGAAGCTCAGTCTCAGCAAGAAATCGAGACACGACACGCGTCGTTGTCAGTCGACGCGGTGCACCCGGCGTTGTGTCAGTGCAAGCTTGTCGATTATCGCCGTGTCCGAGCGGTCCGTGCGCGATGTTCAACGTGCGTACAGAGAACACCTATATAACCGTACGTACGTGTTAAGCATGGTTTATTCTCTCTGGTGCAGAAAGCTCTTTCGAGGCACGACCTACTAGTTTGAGTTTCTTTGCCTGTACATTGCAGCTGAGGCGGGCTGAGGCATGAACAGCCAGGCTGCCAAGCCGGTGCCCTCGAACAACACCGCATCAACCTGTCCGTCGCTGCTCCGCTACGGTCACAAAGAGAGGGGCCGGTCGTAACAGTAACAACGTAACCGCACGAATGCGCTATCGCGTCAACCGATGTCACCGCGCGATCACATGTATGTCATATCGGACACCCAAGCAGAGGGAGAATCCGAAAATAGAAATAAAGAGATCCGAAACCACGCTTTACTGAGCGAATGCGTGCATCGTGAAATGTAATAATTACATTTTTAGGAAGTGTATTCAGTATGCTTAATATTCACACTTAATCTTCGCAAGATTATTCGTTTTTTAAGGAATCAGCATAAGACGACCTACACTTGTTTTTAGCACTTTCAGTAATACTTAGGCTGGCCACATTGACGCAATTGCAAGATGGCGGCGCGCGGGAGGGACCCCCCCTCCGCGGCCCAGCTTTGCCTCTAGAGTCAGTATATTAACTCTATGGCGCGATCTGTCGGCCCTTGTTGCCAACTCCTAATTTTTTAAGTTGTGCTTCCGGTCTCGGAGGCTGTTATTTGCTTGTTCGCCCTCTAGACGATGCTTGGTGAAGCGTCATGATCTCGTTTTCTTTTCGTTCCGACGGGCGGATTTCAAGTTTTGTAGCCCAGGTGCAGCCTGTTCGCGAAACTCGAGAGGGTCCAACATTTCCGCGAAGTTCCTTGGAGTCAGGCCGCTGCGCAGCGTCATCGAGGCGATAAGAGTAAACCAGTCGAATAGCAAACAGTGCGCTTCCTACGTTTCGACGAGAAAGCTACCACCAAGGAGGCGCGTATGTGTGTCTGTCAAAAACAAAAGCAAGTAAAACATGGCCGTGCCGTCCCGTTGGCGGAGGTGCTGAGGAGGTCAGAGCAGAGATGTTCCTTTGTGATCTGGGCCGACGCGAAATGACTTGAACGAGCTCTGGTCGCGGGATGAGCCCGAGCTTCGTCCACGCCAGTTCTGCGGGTGATGTGGGCCGTTGTGGTCGAAGATGTCTCGGAGTATTTCGGCAACGGAGCCGCCGTAGCGAACAACTCAAGCTGAGCGAGGCCAGCGTTCGTCAAAGGCGCTGCCCCTTGTGCAGTGGCTCGAGAGTTGGTGCAAGTGCAAGCGTGCTTGTTGCGAGTTCTACAGTTTGTAGAGCTGGCTGAGTTTTTTCCGACGTCGGACTTATTGGGAGCGCTGCGCAGACCTCGCCTGTGGCGAACATCCTGTGTGTGACTCACGGCTGCTCTCACTGTGGAGCGCCAGCAGAGGTACGTAGCGTACGATGGCACGCTCGGGCCTGACTTGCCAAGACGTGTGAACGTACTTAGTGAGTGCGGTGCGAACATGAGGGGTGAAGTGATAACGCCCAAACGGCAGGCTGTCGTCGACCGGTTACGCCGACGAATCGAACTGTACCGCCGACACCACAACGCCACACTCCCGCGCTACGAGCAGGCCGCCAATGCTATCTACGAAGACCAACGACAGGAAACGTTATTGCTAAAGCAGCGCTACTTGGAATCCAAGACGAAAAAAGCCAAAAAGAGCGAGCACAAGTCGTTGAAGGACTCATCCGGAGCGGCAGCTACTTCGTCCGCGGAATCGCACAAGAACCTCCTTCAGGTGAGCATTTGCCGTGCGCGTTAGAAGTTTGCACTGTAGGTATCTTTGTGTTTACGTTCTACCGTGCCGTTACTCCATACGGCGATCTCGGGTCCTGGCAGATGTGAGTGAGAGCCCCTTGTTGCGATGCTATTCGGCCAGCAGTAGTGCACTTCTCGCCTCCGTTTCAATCTGAAACGCCTGCGCTGAAGATATAATTGCAGTGCATATCGACACCGCTCATTGAAGGAGAGGGGTTGCATTTCTGAAAGGAATTTTGTTTGTATTTGTGTGCGTGCATGCATTCACTGAATGCTTGGTATACTAGTGCTGTCGGAAGCTTTTACTCTAGCAGAAAGTAAATTTCGAATTGTCATTACATATTTTACAGAAGTCCAACAAAAGGCCAGCTGTGAATATTGAAGCCTCCCATGATCCAGCTGCTGATACAGGACAGGCTGATGACAAGGACCACCGGCTTAGTAAGATGCCTCGCACAAGCAGCTCTGCTGCAGATAAGCAAGTGCTCCAGCAGCAAAACCAGATGACTTTGGACTCTCAGCAGATGCAGATTCCTGGCTTTGAATGTATCAAACAGCAATCTGTTGGACCTTCCATAGCGCCCAAGTCTCCAGGGTCAGCAGGGACCAGCCACAACTCATCTATACTGTTATGTAATGTGAAGAAAGAATGTGATAGCCTCGGGTACTGTGGCCAAACGAATGACTGTGCACATGCACAAGAAGCCACTACTTCAGCTGCTCAGGATGAGAGTGCAGATACTGGAGAAAAGTTTCTTGATGCCTTTCCGAATCTGGGCCTGCCAGAAGATTCTTCTGAAGTTTGGGTAGACAATCCTGAGATTCTGCGGCACCTCATTGATGATATAACAAATCCGTCAGATCTGATAACTGATTTCAATTTCAACTATGGTATGGATGGCATAAAAGATACTGAAAGCTTAGAAACAGTCAAAAGTGAAGTTATGGGCAATGCCTCTGCGAATGAAAAGAAAAGCAGGCAGCAAAATGCAGGATATGGTGGCAATGACTCATTCATAGCTACAAGTCAGGCGTCACAACAGGTGCTGGTTTCACCGTATGAACAACGGTCTTCAGCTTCCATTGACAACCTCACCGCAAGTGCTCCATGTTTGCCCCAGCAGAGCTTTTCCCCAAGCAACACACGTGCTAACCAGTTTTCAGCATCGAATATGGGCAGCCTGGACTTCAAGCTTTCAGAACCAAGCCCTGCAGCTCAAACATTGAAACAAATGGCAGAGCAGCACCAGCAGCACAAGCAAGGTCACGACAAGCATTCACTTGGCCTGGGTGTTCCTCGACAAGGTTTTTCCCCTTCTGACAGTTTCGATGTTTCCCTAGCAGCATCACGCAGTGTGATCTTTAGCACTGCAGATAACTCTCTTAACTCTTCCAAGGCGATGCAGACGTCGGCCATGTTTCCTAATGTTGCCTTTGGAAACCAAGCATTGACGACGACAATTCAGTCCAATTTTCGTGCTGACAGTGCAGCAAGGGCTGGAAATGCCTTGACGAGTGTTGTTTTTGGCAAACTTAACGGCGCTCAAAGTCCCTATGTGGTGTCCAGTAACCTTCTTGATGCACCCAGATGCCAAGCTATCCCTCAAATATCTCTGCAAGAACAGCAGAAGTGTTCACCTAAAGGTGTGCAGTATGCCAGTAGCAGCACCGATGAGAAGACTGCTTTTGTCAACAACTTAAAGGCAAGCTTTGCACAATACGAAGCCAACAGTGTGCCATCACCTCCTCTCGTTAAAAGCCCATCCCAGTTTCCAAAACAAATCTCATCTCCCATGACGTCACAAACATCCATGATGATGGGCCCATCTAGCCACACTACTGTTCAGGTGAGTTCTTGCTTAAATTGTTTTGCAAGTAAAATTGCATACAGAAGCTTACTGATATATTTATATCTTTTTCTTTGTCTCTTAAATGTAGGGGAATGCAATGCAGCAGCAACAGCAGCCGCAAGGCATGAAGGACACAAAAGACATCTCACCACTGAATATATCATCAAATCCGTCATACGCTGACGCACTAGCATTTTCAAGCGGGAACACAAGAGGCATGAACCGAAGCAGTATTGGAACCGCTGCACATTTCCAAGTGCAGCAACAAGCACAGCAGCAGGCGCAGCAACAAGCACAAATCCAGCAGCACCAGAAGCCAGGCTTCTCACAAGTTCAGTTTGTGGAAGCCAACCAGCTTGCTCGGCCGCCATCTTCATCACCCATGGACATCAAAAGCCACCGCCTTCACTACAGCCAGAACAAAAGCTCAATCGTTGCACAGCACCAGTTGCAACACTACACAGCTCGGGTCCAGAATCCAATGGGTTTGCAGGGACTGCCTCAACAGGGACCACTGCGTGTGGCTCGGCCAGCTGCTCCTGTGGCGAGCAGCCAGCTTCCTTCCCATCCCCAGCAGTACGTGCAATGCATGGCAACCAGGCAGCCTGTTAATGTGAGCTCTGTCACATTCCAAAATCCTGGCTCACTGGGCTTTGGTACATCGAGAATGCCTTTGCCTGTGAGAGCTTCATCTCCACAACAGATGTCGGCACCCATCAGGCATCCATTGTCGGCAGCCTCTGTCACCGTGGCCCAGAAACCCTCGTACACAAATGCCACAATGAGGCCGCAACTGTCGGCAGACTTTGCTGCTTCGCAGCGTGAATGGCAATGTGCAATGGGGCAGGGCCAGGCAATACAGCAGCAGCAACCTCAGCAGCGGGTGTGTTTTCAGACACAGACATCACAGGCACAGAACAGGGTTGTCTTCACCACAGTGCAGTCAAGTTCAACACCTCGACCACCGCCATTCCAGCCACCGCAGCTGAGTGCGCAGCAACAGCAAGCTATGACGTCAACACTGCCACCACTGCCTCAGTTGCAGATTCCACCGAGAAGCACAGCACCACAGACGAGCACCTTCTCACCATCATTCTCATCAAGCATTTCAGACCTTAACCTTGAGTTTCTTGAGAGCATCGAGAATAGCGATTCAGATCTTCTGAACTTTGACCCTGTCAACTCGAACTTTGCAATACTCGAAGACGTGCTTGGTGGCAAGTGAAAAAGCAGGGGTCACTTCCATGAACATTGACTCACTTTTCTTTTTGTTTATACAGTGTACACTGCACATTTTGCATGGCTTTTTTTGTAAACAACTCAACTGATATTCCACATACTCTCAAAACATTTTATCGGTAACAGCACATCATTTTTAACTGAAGGCATTCGTTTACACAACATTAAGCAAGAGTGAGCTGCTCCGATGAGAAAATAAGCTGCTCTCTTGGTTTTATTCCACTGGTGTCTCTTTATGCACCATATGACTGCCTGTAAATAATGGGGTTCTACTGTAGTATATATATATATATATGTACATCTATATATATATATTATATATATGTATACTTGTGTTCTTGTTCTTCTACATCAGAAACAAAAGTTGTTGCCAAATCCTGTAAAAGCCATGCAGCTTTACAGTCAATTATGCAATTTTCAAAATAAAAGTGAAGCCTGCCTTACCTTCACAGAAGATTTTGCATATTTGCTTTTTAACTATGGACATCTCGTTTAACTCGGTGTGAGAGCACAAGTACAAACTTAGCATGCATGCTGCAAGTGTATGCATTATGATGAACATTTCAGCTGTTTGGTATATAGGTAGAGTTTGTGGAAGGCACCACAGATTTACGCCCCACCACGTTGGTATAGTGGCTATGGCACTCTGCTGCTGATCCGAAGGTACTAACTGGATTGAATCCCGTCCATGGCAGCTGCATTTCAGTGGAGCTGAAACGTTGAGGCCTGTGTGGTGTGTGATATTAGTACAGGTTAAAGGGTCCCTGAAACATTTTTTTGACCTTGTGTCACTGATTAGGCAACACAATTGTGAAATCATTCACATCATAAATAAAGAGAAGCACCTTGCGCTGAGGGAGCTTAGGCTTATTTCTGTCGCCTTCCTCCTTACCACTGCTGTTCCTCCTCAACTCGATCAGCTGCGAAGTGCACGCTAGCGACAACTGCGCCTCCCACGTCAGCCGCGGTGCCGAGGCCTCCGTAGCGACATAGCCCCCCCCCCCCCCCCCCCGCCTCGATGTCTTTGCTGCAGTCGCCGACCTCGGCCGTGCTAGGCTCTGTAATAGTGCGCCGGCGACTTGTATGTACACCTTGCTATAACACAATGTGACAACAAAGGGGCATGAGAAATAATTTTTACACCTTGCAGAGCCATCTAAGTTAACTCCATTTGAGCCACAAACTAAGTCTGAAACCATATATAAATACAAATACAAGTGCTCCTTTTTGTAATCCACCAAAGCCCAGGCTGCAGAGCATTTACCAAAGCACTTGGATAATATGTGGAGGACCTCACTGCTATGACAATGGTATCCACATACAGCTGGTGTCCCAAAGAAAATGCCACTCCCTTGCTCTAAATACAAAAGCTGCATTTTACCTCGAAATCCACATGACAACCTGCCTATATAGTGCTATATAGACAGGTTTTCATGCAGATATAGTGCTGTATGGACAGGCTTTCATGTGGATTTCGAGGGAAAGCGCAGCATTTTGTATTTAGAGCAAGGAATTGGCATTTTCTTTGGTTTATAAAACTATCTGGGTGTTGCTTTTTAGGCATATGGGACGCGAGCTGTATGTGGATACCATAGTCACAGCAACAAAGTCCTGCACACATTCTCAAAGCGCTTTCCTGTACTGGTGCAGCCTGGGCTTTGGTGGATTACGAAAAGGAGCACCTGCATTTTATACTAATAGTGGGTTTCACACTTAGTTTCTGGCTCAAATAGAGGTAGCTTGGATGGCTCTACAAGGTGTAAAAATTATTCCTCATGCCCCTTTGTTGTCGCACTGTTTTACAGCAATACTTCTTGCTTTTATTTGGCAGTTTTGCACCAAGGCGATGCACTGATAGTGGTAGCATTTCTTGGTGAGGAGAGCCATCTGTGGAGCTACTCGCACTGCACCTCAGTGGTGCACAAGATGAGAGCGAAGGAATGTAATTGCAATTTGCCAATTTTTCAAGGATTACATTTACCTTCATATTTTTCTATCTGTTCTGTCCAAGCAGAGATGATTCGCACCCAGCAGGAATTCAGTGCCTGTGTCGGGAAGGCAACCACAATAGTGCCCTGGTCCCAGAAGAGTCCATCAAATGTAGTCTTTGAAACTACCACGCGCACCGTCACAGCGACAATGGCACGAACATCCACACAACTGCTATGTTGGTGAAAATTGTGATCCCAAGCGTTCTGGGAATCGATGTTATGCTGTGCGATTTGCAGGTAGCTGGCTATCCGGCACTTTTGGTTGTTTTTGCATAACCGTATGTACCGTTTTGTAAAGGTAAGCTGTTCATGTGCAACAGCATTGCATGCCACTGGAACAAATGATTCATAGAGCTTTGAAGGTAACCTTGCAACCTATCATGCTCTAGGCTGATCTTAAAGGGACCCTGCAATGGTTTTGGATTTTGTACTAATTCGTTGCACAGATAGCTCAGGTCCTTCTGATCATTAGCATAACAGTATCAGCACTCTGCGTTGTGTGTAATTTACTACAATGTTTTAAATACGCACATTGTGAAATATTTACGCAACTCGACTCAAGGCGTTTTCAACCACCCCTGTCCACGGGACATGCGATGGACGCCACAAAGCTCAAACCATGGGACGTCACGTGCACCGAAGGGCCAGCCAGCGCTATCGTCGCGGCATCTGGCGGCATACACACGAGTCGCCGGAACACCATTACAGAGGCTAGCACGGCCAAGTTCGGCGACTGCAGCAAAGACATTGCGGTGCTTTGTTGCTATGGAGGGTTCCGCATAGCGGCTGACGTGGGATCGAGGCACAGTCATCGCTAGCGCACACTCCGTAGCTGATCCGAGTTGAGGAGGAACAGCAGTGGTAAGGAGAAAGGCAGCAGGGCAAGGTGCTTTGCTTCATTTATGGTGTGAATGATATCACACTTGTGTTGCCTAATCTGTGACACAGTGTCAAAAAAAAATGTTTCAGGGACCCTTTAAAAGCAGTGTAGCATCACAGCATCTCGGTGTAAAAAAGCAAATATTGGGGGAAACTTGCTTGCCGTCACTTCCATAGTCGACTCTTACTGTGCTTAATAGCTTTTACATCTGTGCACAGAAAAAGAAATGGAAAGGCAGATGGGAACCATTTGAATCTGGGCCAGTGCCCACCAAGACATCGTCAGATATACAACCTAATCAAAAAGCTGTAACAAGGTTGACGATTGTTAGCAGTTCCATTCCTACAACTGTGGCACAATAGAATGTGATCATGCACTGCTCTTGCTTTAAAAAGAATCGCTTGTTGACATCACCATAAGTAGGCCTGTGGCCTACTGGGTCCTACATTGGGCTACAGAGCTGGAAGACTATAATTCATGGCCTGTCATGAAGGACCCTTGAAGAGCAAGTTAAGAACAAGGTAAGACAAACTATATGTGTAGACCTAGCTATGACCTGCCTAGTTATGTACAGTAAAATGTCTCGTATGAGACAAGGAATGCTTCTCGTGGAGGAAGTGAGGAGGACAGAGTGCCGGTGCCTTTTCCCCAAGCTTTCCTGTTCAGTTTATTTGTGCTGGTAAACATGTCAGACCCAGCAAATGCATAAGCACTTAATAGTCCAACCACTTTTGATGATTCAGCAAAAAAAAAAAAATCAATTGGCAATGGCAATTTTTAATTTTTATATCATTTCACAGTGTAAGTGTAGCACTTTTTCAGACAGGACAGGAAGGGAACACATACAAACACCAGTGCTAGCTATCAACAATGCTCTAGTCGAGTCCCTGCCACTACCCATAAAAGCCCGAAAGTCTACCCTAGCTATTTTATCATAACTGACCTCATTTTTTATGTACTTGTTCAGCTGATTTCTTTTTGTCACAAACACTGTGTCAATAGCGTGGGCGTTTCATCCATTTTAGGGCACGTGGCATTTTAGTATCACTCATGCCGTATTAATAATCTTGAATTTGGCACATGCATCCAAACTGAGACAAAATTTAAACCTTCCATAGATATGACAATTTCTATGTTAATTTGGAAAGTTGTGCAATTTGTAAATTGCGCAAGAATGTTATACAATCCGTTTATGTGTGCATGTGTGTAACATAACTGGGCAACAAGTTTGCTGCTCAGAATGAGATAGAGGACATGCAGAAATGACAAGTCGTGAACCAAAGCTCATTGCCCCCTGCAAAGGAGTAAAAGAGCAGAGTTTATTTTTAAACAACACTAAAACACTGTACACTTGGCATATTTACAAATGCTAAAATTCAGTGCATCTTTAACTGTACAGTCTTGGTATCTTGACACTGTTAATCACTGCTAAATTTGAGCAGTACCAATCAAGTGTCAATGTAAAAATACATTTTCATTAAATGAACGCGAGGCTTCCAGGGGACGTGTGAAGATAATTTGCACTTCGTTTTCTTATCTGATAAAAAAAGTAGGATTTGGGAAAAAGCAGAAAAAAAATAAAAGTAGACTGGAGCACAGCCCCTTCCAGCACTTCGAACGCTAACTACAAAAATGAGGGGAGGGGGAATAAAAAATAAAAAGATGCCGGTGCGCAGTCAAAGGCGGAATGCAGGAAAGTAACAACATATGAGCAATGAGTATGTACATCATACGACAATGTTATCATACAGGTGCAATCTGCAGGTTACACGAAGAAGAGGCTAACTGTCTTTGCTGCCAAATCTGGGCCGATACCGCATTGGGTAACGGCTCCCATTTTCCTTCACCTTGAACTTCCCAGTCCACTTGGATGCTGCTGAGTTGCCTGTGGAAACCCCGTGCTTCCAGCGTTCAACATATGCTCCACCCCTACCCTGACAGTGGTGTCCCAGCACGGGCCGCCTAACACTGACTACATGCGATCGCCCCCTAGTGTAGCCGTCACTGCCCACATAGCAGTGGCTGGGCACCTCGTGCAGAGGCGACACTGGAGAGCTTCCACGACGGTCCTCCAGCATCCCGTTGGGAGCCTTGGCCTTCTTTGGAATCCTGTAGCCACTCAGCGATGCACGAGGCGGTGGCAGGGCCTCAGGAAGCAGCACACTGCACGCCACGCTCTCACGTCTCTCCCGTCGATCGGGCCTCTTGGGCACATTTTCATCTGACGTGTGCTTCCCGTAGCTGTTTGCAGTGGTTGTGCTTCCTGGAGGCTCGCGCAAGCTGGCTTCCTCGACACTGCGAGCATCCTCCTGCTTCTGCATGGTGCTGCTGCGCGTGCAGCGTCCGACGTCGTTGAGTTCTTCAGGAAACTCTGTGAGAGAGGCCAAGGTGGGTAGCTGTGGATCCTCTCCTTCACCAGAGCAAGCTGTTGCCTGCTTCCTCAGCCGCTGACTTCTGCTACTGCTTTTTGTTTCAGTCTCGTCTGCGGCAGGCACATTCTTTGAGACCTCTCTCATGTCGCACGGCACTAGCTCAACCCTAGCTTCAGAGAGCCGGGTAGTGCGACCACAGTTTCTGTTTGCCTGCTCCGTTATGTCATCCTTCTTAACTTCTTTTCCCAACACAACTTTGCTAAGGTCATCACAAGATTCAACTAGCACTTTGGCCCGTCGACCTCGCATGCTCACCCTGCCATCCACATCTGAAGTTTCACCTTTTCTGTCCTCATGCCTGGAAGCACTTCCTGCTCCTTCGTCTGCCATTTCATTTCTCACTTCCAGCCGTCGGCTTCGGACAGAAGTCTTGCATTCTCCTCTCCTGATTTCATCAGCATGGCCCTCCTGTATCCTAGAAGCTTTGATTGCATCATGGGAAGGTTCAATCTTTGCATCACATCTTCGACTTCTACTCGAACTTCTGCTTCTTATGTCTGACCCTTCGCTCTTGGCTTCATTTTGAAAGGGAAGTGCTTTCTGCTCGTCGACTTGCTCACGCCTTCGACTTCGGTTCAACACCTTGCATTCCAGTTCCACCGGTCCTTTCTGATGCACTCCACTTTTGAAGAAGCTATGCAAGCCATCGTCTGTAATCTCCGATCGTCGGCTCCTCAGTGGAGTTTTGCTTCCTGCATCTCCTTCTTCATTTTCCTTAGTGTCACCTCTGGGTAAACCTTTCAACATACTGTCACTAGTTTCCAGCCTTCTACAGCGCATTGGTGTCCTGTTTCTGATGTCAGAGAGGTCATCATTCCTATCATCTGAAGACTGACTCTTGATGGACTGATCCATTTCAGGCTTGCGGCTTCGCATTGGCGTCCTGTTATTTACAACACCAATTTCATCCTTCCTTGTGTCGTCTCTTAATGCACTTCTCACAGAATCAACAGATCCAAGCCTCCGACTCCTTCTTTGTGTCTTAACCTCAACAGGATCCTCTACTCTTCTCTCTTCCTTAAAGGCATCTATCACCATGTCAGCATTTCGACTTCGGGTGGACATCCTGCTTTCAGTGTCACTGAGGTCCTCCTTTTTCATTACATTTGCACTGTCAGTGATTTGACTTCGTGTGGCCATCCTGCTTTCAGCGTTCCCAATTTCATTCATAGTGTCAGCATTTCGACTTTGAAAAGATGTGCTGCATTCAGCGTCACTAATTTCATTCCCACTATCAACATTTCGGCCTCGGGTCGACATCGTGCCTTCAGTGTCACTAATTTCATTCCCACTATCGGCATTTCGGCTTCGTGTGGACATTGTGCCTTCACTGTCACTAATTTCATTCACACTATCGGCATTTCGGCTTCGAGTGGACATCCTACCTTCGCAGTCCCTAACATCATTCACAGCCTCAGCATTTCTACTACGTGTGGCCACCCTACTTTCACCGTCATTAATTTCATTCACACTGTCAGCAATTCGGCTTCGAGTGGACCTCCTGCATTTGGTGTCGCTAACTTCGTTCACACTATCAACATTTCGGCTTCGAGTGGGCAGTTTACACTCGGGGTCATTAATGTCACTCACAGTCTCGGCATTTAGGCCAAGTATGGACACCCTACCTGAAATTTCCTTCGCATTCTCAGCAGTTCCGCTTTGAGTAGACATCCTCTCTTCGGTGTAGTTATTTTCATGCCCATTTACAGCATTTCGGCTTCGGGTAGACATCCTGCATTCAGTGTCGCTAATTTCATTCACTGTCTCTGCATTTCGGCTTCGAGTGGACATCCTGCCTTCGCTGTCACTAATTTCTTTCACTGTCTCAGCATTTCGGCTGCGTGTGGACCTGATTTCAGTGTCATTAATTTCATTCACTGTCTCGGCATTTCGGCTGCATGTGGACGTGACTTCGGTGTCATCAATTTCATTCACAGTCTCAGCAGTTCGGCTTCGTGTGGACACCCTACCTTCAGTGTCACTGATTTCATTCAATGTATCAGCATTTCGACTTCGAGTAGACACCCTGCCTTCAGTGTCACTGAGGTCCTCCTTGCTGATTTCATTCCGGGACAAATTATGGAAGGTGCCTTCTTCGCTTTCCAGCCTATGAGCTCGACTACCCCTCATCTGCACCTTTGCGACATCTCTCCTCAAATCGGTCTCTTGGTTTCCTGTCTGGCCACGTTCTTCACTAGCTTCGACCTGTTCCTCAGAGAGTGTTTCCAGCACAGCTGCTGCTGTTTGTACAGTTCTCATTGATGACAGATCAACAGCAGCATCCCCTCTGGCGGAAACTGTCATTGCAGAGTCAGCAGTGCCTTGGCTGTCTTCATCTTGGGCAACACAGCCTTCGGACTCCCCAGCCCCACCAATCATAGACAGTCTCCGTGACCGAAGCCCATTGACATACTGCTTGGCGTAAGGGTTCGGGAGCCTAGTCGGCGTGCTAGGTGGTTTCTTTATCAAGCCATAGAGGTTAGGTACCTCCCGGCCTTCGAGTGCATCCAGCAGCAGTCGCAGGCACGGCTTTGGGCCGGACGGGTCTTGAGACACCAGCCGGTCGTAAACGTGTTCGCTCTGACCGGCTAGAATGACAGCTTCCCGCTCACGCTCGCTTAACTTAGGTCCTCCAGGTTTTAGCATTGCCACCTGGTGCTCAAAGATTTCTTCCCTTGTCTTGAGCAGAGACTTGGCTATCTTTTCTCGCCTTGAAACCATGTAGCAAAGGTTCCGCACCTGCAAGATCCACGAGTGAAAAGGTTAGCTATCACAATAGCATCAAAAGTGTTGCAAAGGAGCACACTCCAACTTTATTACAAGTGGATTTGAGCATCAGTCACTTGTGTACATATTCTCTAACACGCGACACTTATTGAGATTTGCTGGTGTCCATAGCAGAAAAAAAGAAAGGAGATAAATTCCTGACATTCTGTTTACGTCAGCTTCTCAAAATGTCTGATGCCCATTCGACTCCTTTAGTCCTTTCACAAGATCAAACGTCCAAATGGCTAGCACACTCGTTTTCCAGGGTTCATATAGAATTTTTGATTAAAAATTCTAGGACAGTTAAACTATTCCAGGAATACTGAAGGTCAAACTACAAGGAGGGGCAAAGCAAAATTTTCCTCATGCAGTTTATAAGTATATTATGAATCTTCAAGCATGACAGCGTTTCTGGGGGAAGGAGAGGGAAAGAAGAGGGGCCACACTCTCGAGACACGAGTCCCTGCCCCGCTGAGAGCCTGGTTGGGTACCTCTTCCTACTATAAAGAACAGTGGGTACCCTGCAGCTCTGGGAACTGAACTTGGTGCCTCCTGCAATGGCGGCAAATGCCCTAACCACTTGTCCACTGCTGCACTGATCCTCGAATGTCCCTCTTAGTTGCACTTTCTCTCTCTACAGCTACTACCTCAGTCCCCCCCCCCCCCCCCTTTTTTTTTCTGCTGATGGAAGCTGTTTGCTTTGGCCAATAAAGAAGTAACAGCATTAAATGTTCGTTTTTCTAGAATTTCATTTTGCTTCATCTCATATGTTATTTGGTCATTGTGTATCCTATCACTATTCTTTACAGCTACAAAGATAAGTTGATTACGACTAATAGCGAATATTTAAAAATAAAAACAGCCGTGCTGCTTCCACGGCTCAAACAGCAGGTAGACAAGATAACTGACAGACAGAAGAACAGACATATTTAAACTGGATGATGTTGAACATCAGCTAACACAACAAGCTTAACACTGTCCTGTTCTAACTTGCAAACAAGCCAAGAACACAGGTATGGGGGTACTACAGTAGAATCTCGATGATACGAATTCGTAGGGAGCACGTAAAATATTCGTATCATCCCGAATTCGTATGAGCCAAAACAAGTTAAAGCTGATCGTGAAGATGAACAAGAACTTTATTGGGGTCAACTACCTCTTGCTGAAAAAGTTCATGATGTTCTTTTGAACTTTTTTAACTTCGCTGTCCCTCAAGGAATAAAACCATGCTGCGGTTTCTTCACTCACGCTGCCAGTGCTTACGGTGCGACGCAGTACATCGAGGGCGTCAAGGTTTTCCGACATTGACGGTAGGAGATCACACTGACCGGCATCTTCACCATCACTCTCAGACTCGGTATCCTTTGCCTTGTCGACCAATTCTTCTATCGATCGCAGCCCACAGGTCGCTACGTTGTCGTCCACGGTGACGAAGTCTCGCGCCGAAGCTCGAGTTTCAAGGTTCTCTCAACCCTCGATGTGCAAATCATCGCCAGGCTCTTGGCTTTCTTCCGTCGGAGCCGCATCCGATTCCGCGAAAAATCCACACTTGCGAAAACAGTTTGCGATCGTGTCCTGGGTCACATTATCCCAGGACATGGCCAAGAAATCTAACGCGTCAAGCTGGCTAGCTAATCCGCAAGTTTACATCCTTGCACTCAATTTTTGCCAGGAGCCTTCGCACAAGCAATCCCTTCAAATGGTGCTTCACATTTCGGATTATTCCCGCATCCAGCGGCTGTAGACGGCTCGTAGTGTTTGCGGGCAGGAGCCTTACGGCGACATTGCTGAAATTGCAGTTTTTGGGATGGGCCGAACACTGGTCGACGAAAAGCAAAATTTTCCTGTTTTTCGCTGCCATTTTCCGATCCAAAGTCGTAAGGAACTCGCGGAAAAAATCTGCGGTCAAAAATTTGAGTCAGTTGCTCGCGTGAAGCGGTCATTTTGTGCGTTCGTATCATCCGTAATGGCTGAGGAAACTGTTTGACGGCGCATTTTATACAACATAGTCCGTCCAAAACAACATTAAAATTCGTATCATCGCGAAATTCGCATCAACCGTAATCGTATCATCGAGATTCTACTGTATATTGAAAACTGCCAAGCCTGCTATGGTTTCTCTGATTGGCTAAAAACATCACCATTATACACTACCGTAAGGCCATACTGTGCTTCTTTTTTGTTGTGCTTCAACAACACACAACCAGTGGCAGTTTGCATCCAAATGAACATATACCTGCTCACATGAACACTGCTCACATCACTTCGAGCAACCTAAATGCTCTCCCCAATGCTCAGTGCAAGAGTTATAGCCATTGCTCTATATTTGTATAACCAACAATGGGATCCATGTTTTGACCATCATGCACCTAAATGTTTTCGAGAGATCCAAAACATGCACATGCAATAAGTGTGTCCTACGGACACACTTACTGTAAACCCCACCACATTTCAGATAAAATACTGTAATGCAGTGGTGGAGGAGCACGAAAGAAGATGAGAAAGGAGAAGTGCTGCAAGGGATTTGTGATTGGCAGCTTCGGAACTGTACACTGTCCTCTGTCTACTGTTTCCATCTTTCTTAGTGTACATAACACCGTTACAACCACAACGCTGTATTAGTTGTACAAGGCACATTTAAGCCAAACCGTTTAATTGGGGGTGTTTTGAGAGGCACATTTTCTCAGTGGCCTTACTTTAACAAGCCACAGCAAACAAACCCAATGGTCACTTTGCAGGACTCAGCCATGGAAGGGGGCTTGAGCCCTTTGGAGCAGTTCAGGGAGCATGAATAAAGCTGTTTTGGAGCAGCTCTAGAGGAACAAAAGGAGAGTTCTGGAGCAGTGCAAGGCTGTTTCGGAGCAGATTTCTATTTTCAAACATAAATTTTAATTACAACTGCTTATGTCTGGCAAATAAAAAAAACAAATGTTTGACTGGATTTTCGAGTGTTCCAAAAATTAAAACATTATAGCGGACAGAGCAATAACTAACAGTAGACCATAGAGGTGTCTTGAACAGCTAAACCTGACCATCATTACAAGGCTGTTGCCTTTACCTGCCGCCATAATACCTCAACTGTGTTTTTCCACAGGTGCTGTCAAATGTTGTTTGAACTTGGAAGCTATTGAACCTGGGATGTCCACTGTGAAGGAGTGTTTACCACTTTGCTGGCCTTGTAATTTACTCCTAATCAGACAAACAAAACAGAAATGTTCACGCTTACCCCAGCTAACATGTGCAACACAAAGGACTACAGAAACAAGCAAAACATTTACTTTTATGTGTGTATGTGTGTGTGTGTGTGTGTTTTGCCCATGCGAAACAGTCCGCATACCCGTTGGGGGAGGGGAGTGCAAGTGAGGCCGCTTTCCGGGGCAAAATTCAAATATTACACACACCTAACGTCACTCCTAAGATTTGTCAGTCATTGGTGCAGGCTATGTGTACGAAAATGCTCTAAAAGCATGAACACACGTAAAGCACATGTAGAAGAAGAACAGCAGTGCTGAGGGTGATGTACAAAAGCCTAAAACTGCTCTGGCGTAAGGTGTTTCACTTAATTGATGGTGTGAGTGACTTGATAACACTGTTGCCTAAACATCAACACAATTTCGGAAAACTGTGTCAGGGACCCCGCAAGTAAGTGCAATGTGGCACTGCGGGCACAGGGAATCCCCTGTGGTTGGCTTATGTTGAGCGCTCTGCCCCATCATTACAAAAGGAATAGCTGTACACACTCAGTGAGATGGCTTATCAAAAAGCCAGTCAAATAAGAAGAATGCCACTGCTCACATGCTTATGCAACGCTGCATGCAGGCTGCAATCAAGGGCTGCGAGCTCCCATATAAAAGATGGAGGGGGGACAAATATTCCCCAAATGCAGGAAAGGAAGAAGAAAGAAATGCCAGCTGATTGAACAGGTAACATAACAGAAGCTAAACATCAACCAAATGCCCATTACCCCTTGCAAAGGTGGACTTCCTTGCGGGTGGATATGAGAGATGTGTTTGAATGGTAACTCAGAAGTACACAGATGACAATTTGACATTCACTCGCTCAACATCATTGTTATGTGCGAGTGTAGTTTACCTCCAATTGAAGCAGCACTCAAGAAACATGAACATGCACTGCCACAACTGCCTGACACTACGGATCTACTCAAGTTTATGTACCAGACTGCAAGACAATAATAATCCACAGGGTTTTACATGCCAATGCCACAATATGATTATGAGGTGCACCCCGTATTAAACAGACCTGGAGTGATTTTGAGCGCCTGGTGTTCTCCGATGTGCACCTAACCCTAAGTACACGGCCACCATGGCCAAGATTCAATCCCGCAACCTCGAGCTTGAAAAACCAACACCCTAGCCGCTAAGCAACCACGGAGGGTCGCGGGTCGCGAGACAAAGCTTGACACACTGTGCAACCTGGCGGGGCATTTCCTTTTTTGACAGCTTCTTAGCAACTGTTTCCAGTACAATCACGTTTCAACAATGTGTGATCAATTTGCAGCACACTATAAGTGGCATGGTTGCTAGGCTATGTTGGTCACTTCTGAACCATTTTAACTTGTTAGGAACTTAAACAACATAGTTTTTTTTATTGGAGAACGGCAGACAATGTGCTCAACTATAACCAGAGCGATTTAAACAAAAATTAAAAACAGCCCTTCTGAAAAGTACATTTTTGAATTTTGACACGTCTGGCAAACCAATTATATTTCAGCACAATATTAAAATATAGTACAGCTTAACATCATTACAAAAGATATTGACAGCAAAGAAGATTTTGGTCCGTAATAAAAGGAGTATGCAGAATACATATACTGCTAAAACAAACTTTTATGTATACACTGAATGAGTCTGTTACTAACAGGAGTGAATTACAAGCAACAGACATGGTCGAAGAATGGATTTATTTCCCTCCGACATTTCCGACAAAAGCTCATCATCTTTAACTGCGCTGTCCAGTGAACGGTTTGGACACTATGTGTTTCTCCATCATTACAAGGCTGCTGCTGCCTTTACCTGCCACCATAATACCTCATTGTGTTTTCCCATGGGTGCTGTCAAACGATGTTTGAAGTTGGAAGCTACTGAACCTGGGATGGTCCACTGTACATAAATCTGCTGTGAAGGAGTGTTGACCACTTAGCTGGCCTTGTAATTTAGTCGTTTATATACGAATATATATTGTACGAGAATCCATCATAAGAGAAGTCTAATCAATGGAAGCGACAGGACGATCAGTGCGACACTGCTGTTTGGTATGTTGCATCCAAATGTATGTTGTAAGCAGAACCACTGTCATGAGGTAACACTGCAGTACGTGAAGAAGACACAGAAGTTGTTTCGAAAGAAAGTGGAGATCTAAAAGTTGAGGTCCACCAAGTTTTATTTTCTTCACCTTACACTGTCTAAATCAATAAATTCCTGAACTACGGGTACTTGGTCTGTTCACCATTCATGATTTTTTTCCTTTTTTTTTAAATGCCCGCAGTACTGCTCTAAAGGCGCCGCTTCTCAGGACCTAAATAAGGTTCTTTGTCTGTCTGTCTGTCTGTCCTTCCATAACCAAATAGGACAAGAGACTCATAAGGTAGCACTTCACTCATTCTTTGTTGGGTAAAAGATACTGTGATCAAGTGCACCATTTCTTTTATGTAAGCAAGCTCGAAGTTCATAAACCGCATTTAATGGATGAAGTTTGTGTATGTCTTTTAGGAGAGCTTTTTTTTTTTTTGCAATATTCTAGAAAAATGACAAAGACTACCTTATGAAAATTTTGCGCACACAACACAAAAACACAACGAAGAAGTGTCTTCATGTTGTGTGCGCAAAATCTTCACAATGCAGCCAAACCAACTAGCCCGCCTTTCAGTTTTATTGTAGGGCTACCTGTTCATTTTTATCTGGATTCAACCAGTTTCAACTTGGCACTGCCTGGCACTGAAACTGGCACTTACTTCAAATGTGAAGTGAAAATTTACTACGAAAGCTACTCTCACAGCATGCTCTGCAGTTAGGATTCTGATATCTGCAGGATGTGCTCTGCAACAATGTCTGAATGTTAAGAAATATTCTGCAAGACTGCTCAATGCACTCCGACCAGGCCTTTCCTTTTTTTTTTTCATCAGTACCACAGCCATGTCTGATTATTATAAATTGCCCACCAACCAAGGCAAAAATTTATTAGAACAGTAAATTCGAGGCAAGACAACAATGAACGCCTTGTCCGCGTGTTGATTTCCTACATCACGTGTCAGCAAAATTTGTAGGCACAAAGATCACTGCCTAATTATCCTCACTATGACCGAAAAGTGTGCGAGTGTTGTCCATCTGCAACTGCAGGGCCTGCTATTGTAAACAAATAAACAAAAACCAAACTTTCAGCATTGAAAAATGCTTAGGCCCTCCGGGTTTCTTCACCAATAAAGAGCTTTTATTTTTTTTCAGTCATCTGGTACCATAAATAGGCATCATTTAATATGATGCATGATACTCAAATTGTTTCGCTTCGTGTGAAAGTGAGCAGGAAGCTCAAACTTCTTTCAGCCTGCACTTGCGCAAAAATAAACTGGATTTGGAGTTTTGTACGTGCATTCACATAGAAGACTAAGAAGGTACTCTCATTGCACTAGGTGTGCAAATTACCCATGCCTGGAGCATAGTGAACAGTATTGCAGTAGAACTGATTGAGAAGACTGATTGTATGATGTATGGGGGATGGTTAGAGAACTGACCATGCCAGCTTCCTGAATTTTACATGGGAATGGAAAGCAGAGAAGTAGGGGTGTGCAAATATTTGAATATTTTTCAAATAGTGCTTGCTATTTGATTTACACTGAAATTTTACTATTCAACCTCTGCGATTCAGGGGGCAAAGTATGCTATGTCTGTTGAAAAGTGGCCTGTTCCCGTATGCAGTGCTCTTCGGCACGTAACACTCGTGTACTACGCCGAAGCCAACAGTCGCATACTGCAGCGAAGCTAACATTTGCATACCGCGGCAAAGTTAGCATTCGTGTTCTGAGGTGAAGTTCACATGCAAATGCACTATTCTTTTTTGGAATGTTCTCTTTGTGGGACAAAACTGTGAAGAGTACACTGGACGTGTAATAAATTCTTTTGCCCATGTTCAGCAGCACATTTCCTCGTAACTTAACATGTATTAGTTGAAAAACATTCAATTATATTTGCACTCGAACACTAATAGTATTAGAATTTGCCCTACACTCAATTTTGCTATTTGCACAGCTCTATAGATGAGCCTGTTTACATGAGACCCAAATTTTGACAGCTCTGCAGACTAATTAACAACATAGCAGCTTACCAAACAATGAGTGAAGGGCACAAACAACGAGCATTGTTGATATATAGCTAGTAATGTAACAAGAGACAGTGCAGCTGCACTTCGTCTTAAATGCGACTGCACCCCAAATGGTAGCGTGAATCTGGTGCAAGCAGCCATTACAAAATCCTGATTTTAATCTAAGTTTAAGGTGTTCCTAATTCTATAGGAAATTGCCTTTTATATGCCTTGTAGGCAAGATACCAGCACAAACGAACCCAACAACACTACTACAATGAAATTTCCATTACAATGAAAAATTTTCTATTCCCCATCAACCTCCCATAGAAAGCTATGCAAAAAAAATTTATCAGTGGCTTAGCTCGGCCATGCCAGAATATACGGAGTGTGAGTAATGAATGACAGGATGTACGTAGCCTGCGCAATGGAGGCACACAGCTAGGCAACCGCCAGCGCCAGTGCGTCTGCCACGGCTATGACGTCACTCCCCTGGAATGCACGTAACGGCGAGGTGCGGGCGACGGCGGCGGCTCCGGCGTGCCAGCTGTGCGCCGTGTGAAGTCGCTGCTTCCTGCGCATGCGCAGCACGGCTCTCCAGGAGCCATGAGAAACTGCTCAACCTCGGCCAGTGTAGCTCACGTTACAAAATAAACAATGCACCCACCACAACATAACTGGTGAGTTAACTGTGCATGCAGGCCACAGTGTTATTGCTACTAAGGAACTTCTGCCATGTTTCTTACATTGTATTTACTCCACCATGACAATACGAAATTACGGTACTGCTTGTTGTCACTGTTCTTACTGTCGAGAGTGACCATGACCAAGTTTTGGAGGCACGTGCATTGCCAACATGCACTAAGTTTGAGTGAACTACATTCTGGAACCACTACTAGCAAAATCGCGGTTGTGTTGATGTATTGACAGATGATGGCTGCCACATATAGAGTATGCGTACAGCCAATGCACACAGAGTGAGTATTTGCCACAATCGCTGCACACGAAATCGTCGTTGCCATGATCATGACTGCCGACGACGCAACTTTGAAAATACATGAGCGACCAGCGCACACGCGAGTCAAAATAGAGCTTTCACCAACTGACACAACCGCGTTCCCGTGGTCGCTGTGGGATCTATCATGAATCGCCAACCTACTCAAAAAGTAAGTGCGCTTCCAACACACAGAGAGTGAAAGCACTGTTGCTTTCTGCAATAAACACTCTGGTGAAAACCATGACAGACATAATCAAGGATAGCAGCGACTCAGCTATGGAGGTATGGGCAGTCAAGCATGTGGCCAGCACCCACGGACCGAAAACGAAACTACCATTTGCTGGAACCGCTGTGGACGAAATCGTGCTCCCTATCGTCACGATCATCGATAACGACTATGGAGCTCCAAAGGTACATGACCGATTGCAGTGCGTAAATAAGTGGCAACAAAATTTTAAAGAACAAAAGATAGAAAAGAAAAGCGTTTCAGGTTTCCTGCCAATCACCGACGACTATAGACAGTGCACTCGTTTTTTTCGCTATGTGTTGGCCTAAGCCTAAGCTGCACATATTCACAGCACTCTGCGCTCTGCATGTGCTGATGGTCGTGCGGATGAATCCAGGTGTAAGTGAGTTCAATGACAATAACAATGCATAGCCTTGCAGGGAGCAGAGGACAAGCAATATTTATCATATTTTGTGAATTGTATGATCAATACATAAAATTTTGCTTCAATAAAATTCCGTGACAACAAAAATTTTTTAGCGCACTCGTCAATTTCAAAAAGGAATTCGACTGTACTTGTACCTCATTAGAAGAAAGATTGTTCTGAAGCTCAAGCACAAAGACTATCTGTCAGTCACATGATAGCAGACTCTAAAAAGATATTCATTGTTTGCGGCCTACTGCGGCTACTATATTTGAATATATGCAGCTGTCACAACACCATGCTTTCAAGCTTTACTGGGAATCATGGCAGCTTTTTCTATGTTACATAGCGCACACTGAAAGCTGCGACTACAGAGTCACGGGCATTTATCATTAATGCCGAACTACAATGGTCTCACCTTACTGTTATTCCTCCCGTGGCTTAATAAATAAATATGCAAACACAGCTGAGCAGACAGTATTTTAAAGAACTGTAGATGGCAAAATCTGATGATACACTGTCCACAGCATAAGGTTCCCAAGCCTACAAGAAATGCTGTGACAAATTTTGACAGACAACAGCAGGTTAAAGGTCACTCGTTTGAATTTTAATGTATAGAAATGAAGTGTGGCTCCTTTTTCAGAACTCACTGCAACAGCCATCAACAAAACGTCACATCAGAGACGAAGAAGGGCAATGCTGGACGCATGTACGACAACACATTTTTCTCTGCATATGGGGGGGGGGGTCGTGCTTGGGACACATCAGGTTGCTGTCATCACTACTTCAGCAATCCACGCGACTCAATACACATCTGTGCCGTCACTCCCACATTTTTTGCTCTTTTGGCTTGATGTTTTAAATCACAAAATGCACCACATAAAATGTACAATATCAAATTACTGGCGGCACAAGTGCACACAAGCCTGCTGTTGTCATGGCCCCCAACAACTGGCCTTTTAAAAAATATCACCGTAGAAGATTTTGGCATGCAGATGTTTTTGCTATATGCCCCTAGCTTGTTTACAAGATTAGATATCTTGAACAGTTATGGCACATTTTCAGGGCAACCGTATTAATGCAACATATATTTATCCCACTTTAATCCCTGCACCCTCCGAAAGAAGCTTTTCTTCTTGGGAAACAAGAAACTGGTTTCTCAGATTGTGTGAAAAAAAAGATATCCTTTTAGGAAACTAAAATTTTAAAAATTTAAGTAAGCTGGAGCGTCATGCTCAGAAGACTAACTCAGCAATAAAAAAGCTACATTGCACCTTATAACACATAAAACTGAAAAGATCTATGCATTGTTCATCACTCTGAAATATTTCATGAATTCATGAGGAATTTCACAAACGCCCTGTTAGCATTCGAGCAGTCTTAGGTAGGTCATAAATACGCACATAATACGATTTGTTGATTCAGACATCCCAGCAGATTCCCTTAGTGAAAGTGCAAGATCTCTTGTCGGTGCAGAGTTAAAAATTGTCTTTCAACTGCGAGCTTTTGACAACTCTTATATTTAAAAAAAGAAAACGAAAGAAAAAAGAAGAAGAAGAGAGGTCTAAAATTAAGATTATATTTCAGAGAGTTGCTACAGCTTCACCCTGTTAGCAACAAACATTCTTCGAAATGATCCAGCAGTTGTCCCACAGTCCCAACTGGTGCCACATTTTAACACCATTTTTATTAAATATAAGACTATATGGCCATATTGCTTCAATGGTCTTCAAACTTTCATAGCTGCCTCAGAAAGAGCACTTTGAATAACACAGTTTTGCAACATGCTGACTCTGAAACCGCACTGTTGATGTGATAACAGTTTATGCAATATCGGCTCCACTGATTTAATTAACAGATACATCCTTCACAGTGATACATTCAATTTCATTTCAACAGCCATTCTGATGCTTTCATGCAGGACAGAGCCACCTAATGAAGCATCAAGGTGTTTAAATACATAAGAGCCATAAAGCGACAATTGCAATGGGGAAGTGTGCATATACGGAGGGCAAACAAAAATAATGCAGCAGCTCCAGCAACATGCGAATGCTACTGCCAGTGGAAGCAGAGACGACAGGGTTGTGAGGAGCAAAAAGCATAATGCAGGAGCCATGCAGGGTGAAGGAATTGCAGCAACCAAAGAAAGTCGCAAGGGAGCAGAAACAAGGAAGAAAAAGCCTGACACCAACCAAAGTGAAACATTTATTTCAAGCAACAGACTTAAGGTGAAGTTGCAGCAGCAGCAGCTACACTATAGGAGGTCGAGCCAAGATGCAAGAGATTCCCAAGATGTGCACTGTACCCTTTCCAGATCCTGCCGCAGGTGAACAAACATTTTGACGCGCGAGTAAAGGTTGTTCTCCTCTAGATTATCCAAGCCATCAGTCTCTTCCTTCAACGGCGTCAGTAAGGGCTTGTCGTGGTTCGCCTGTTAGGAGTACATTGAAACATCATCAGCAACTTCCCATGAGATTAACTTCGTGCATGAAGCACATACAGAGCGCAGCCTTGGTCAGTCATTTTTGTGGATGCTTCAGTGCGATTGATAGCTAAATGGAACAACGGAACCTCATCAGCAATTTGAGGTTGGAATGAGGGTCTTGAAACAGAAATTGTAAATTTTGGATGGAATTTAACTACATTTATAAGCAATGTTCAGTTTTCTGTGCTAGTAGTAAATACCTAATTATATCTTGCATATCTTCATTAGAACAGAAGACATAAAGATATTAATACAAAAATTAGGCCGATTTCTTAAGGGCCTTTTCAAGAACTCACTTTATTAAGATCAGGAGCTAAGTACACGGTCAGAGTGCTGCTAAATGTACTATTATCTGCACACTGATAATGCAAAAAAGAAGGAAAGGATATAGACTTGACTACTACATTTTTACAAATTTTCATTATAATTAGTGGCTACTAGAACTTAATAGACAATGTTACAAATAAACAAATAGCATCACTGGCTAGATCTAATCAATATGAATAAAACAACGCCAGCTTTTCCACAGTAACTCGAGAACATAAAGAAAAAGCGTCATAAGACTGAGTGTAGGAAGCAAGAACAATGAACTGAGAAAAAAGCATTTCAATTTTCAGACAAGTGTAACTTTTGCCAAACCAAAGCTAAAGCACTAGAAATGGTTTGTTCTTCATGAGAGCAGCCAAACGATATACGAGACCGTAACTTTCTAATACACTATCAAAAACCTGTCATAAACCATGTGCTACACCCAGAACCAGCATGAGAAACTATACATTTACGAGAAGCTCAATGAGCAAACAGACAATGAAGCCTAGGAAAGCATCGGGGAAGTTAATTTTAGTATTGTAATTGTGGAGTAAGTAGAAAGGAATTAAAGTGGACAAAAAGACAAACCTGCCTTCAGTGGTAACCGAACCCACGACCTTCGGATGACGTGTCCGATGCTCTACCGCCGGTAGAGCAGCGGTCGAACAAATAATTTTTACACAAAGTTTAAGGCTAAACAAACGGCGTACTTATTACATCCAAAATCAGCTGTTCAGTTTCAATAACAATGGTACCAATTGTAGGCGAGGGCTGTAATTAGGGTCCCTGCTGGCTTGTGCTGCGTTGAAGGCCTGCTCTTGGTAGCACTACTGCTCAAGTGCCCCTTCATTGTCGAGATTCTACTGTATTTGAACAATTCCAAGTTTGCAATTAAAGGGCCAAAATATGCTATGTCTCGTAATAAGTGACTCATTCCCGCATGTAATACACATCACCGCATAACACTCATGTGCTGTGGCAAAACTACCAGCTATGTACTGTGGTGAAAACACTTCTGTACTGCAGTGAAGTTGGCTCATGCATATGCACAGTTCTCTGCTAGACTGTTCTTATGATTTTATTGTTCCTTAGAATTTCTAGGGACGACATTGTGGGAGTAAACTAGCTGTGCAATATATTTGTTGTTTATTTCTTTTTGTATACATTTAGCAGTACATTTCTGTATACATTAATATGGTATAATTTAAAAAATATTCAATTGACACTCAAACATCCATATTTGAGTTTGCGTCACACTCAAATTCTTGCTATTTGTATAGCTCTACTACAATTTATTAATCAATCACTGACTTTGGCAATCATTAACGTCCTACACATGGCTGGCATATTTAGCTTTGATTCTTGCCTTCCTTGAGTCGCATGATATTCCCTGTACAATTTTCTCCACTGCTCACATTGATTCCAAGGTCGTCCAAGGACAACTTCTAATAAGGCATATGGCTTTCGCTCTAAGAACCAGAGAGCAGGAGACTTACCTTGCGCTTCAGCTTCCAGTAGTTGAAGACAAAGTCAACGACCACAGGGTCTGTTGACATGGTCTCTGCAGTTTCCTTCAGGCTCACGTGCTTGTAGAACTCGGCCTCAATAGCCTGAATCCTGAAAACAAAAATGAATACAGCAGCAAAGGCATACTTAGTATATAA
Source organism: Hyalomma asiaticum (assembly GCA_013339685.2). Classification (NCBI taxonomy): domain Eukaryota; kingdom Metazoa; phylum Arthropoda; class Arachnida; order Ixodida; family Ixodidae; genus Hyalomma; species Hyalomma asiaticum. The sequence goes on from JABSTT010000004.1 coordinate 39,437, forward strand.
ATTATGCAGCTGAAGCACACAGCAAATTAAAATTACAGAGTTTTTGAAGCTGTTAATGATCACTGCTATATTTGTAAATGGTGCACTGTAGCAATCAGTGGGAACCTTTACTTAAACAGCAACCGCTTTCCGTATGCCTGGGCAATCGACAGTCATATTATAATAGCCGAGAAACTCTCACATGCAATCAAGTTCTAGGCAAGTACGAACAAGCCAGAAGAGGCTGACACGCCATCGTCAGCAAAGCTTTTGTTCATAGAATCTAAATCATGCATGCTAAAATTACCAAGCCCAACATGCCTTGTGCACAAAATGGAGAGGCCCAGAGATAAGTCCTCATTAAAAAGAAAACTCCCTAAGAGCTCCGGTTTTTAATGAAAGGTCGCTGACATGACAGTACCAGCAGCCAAAGTTATTCTCCATTGCCACGTGCTTCAAGACCAACTAAAGAAAGGAACACTGAAGCTAGACAACATGAAATCAGCAGGATAGGTACTCTTAAATTGTTCGCCACAAGTGCTCAAAGCTGTAGACATAGACAGCTAATGGAATGCATTTCAGTGTG